>VUQS01007756.1:1851-16691 GCA_015108495.1 Heterochromis multidens
TTTTTTTTTTTTTTAAAAAATCAAAAAAAAAAAAAAAACAAAAAAAAAAAAAAAAAAAACAAGCAAAAAAAAAAAAAAAAAAAGAAGTTGAAAGAGTGTCAACTGACCTTCCTGAAAGGCTCTCAGATAAACTGGGTTAATGTGATGCACTTAGGGAGCCCAACATTGCCCGACTGCCAGCTTTATACCTGACCAAACAGGCCATTAGATGGTTATAGTTAGAAATAGTGAAGATTCATAATTTTATCTTATATTCCATGTGCCATTTGTATATCCATTTATACACAATGTCAGTTACTGATGGCAGCAACCTGCTGTCCAATGTGCCCAGAGAGAGTGACACAAGAACCTCAATAAATCTATAAAAAACATTTAATAATAATAATATTATATAAGATATTGTAGAAACTGTGACATACTGCTGTACAATTTAAAAACAATCAACATTTTACATTTTTGCCATGTTAGAAAAATAAGTGTACTACACCTTAACATGTTTCTTATTCATTTTAAAGATCTTCTTAAAGTGGAGATTATGCTTTAACTGATCTGAAGGACAACATCTCTAAACTGCTCTACTATAATTTCCAGTTATCTTCAGGATTAGTCATTTTACTTTTAACATATGAGTATAGAGTTAGGTCCACTTGACAAAGAAAAATTTTTTGTAGTTTTGGCTCTGTACACCACCACAGTGAATTTTAAAACAATTAATATGTGAAATGCAGACTTTCAGCTTTAATTCTAGTGGAAAGCTATAAAATACATGTCAACGTGTCTGCTTCATTCGTCAACAAAGGAACAGGCCTCGCCTCACCATGAAACTGCCTGTGAGTCGACTGTCCAATTAATTTTGAGTCTCTGAAAACGGGGGACTGTGTATAAAAATGTCTTCAAATTCTTTTGAAATACTTTTGAGTCAGATTTTAACAGCAGAAAATTTTCTTGGGTATTTTAAAGTATTTTCCATTTTGGTCCTTCTTTCACTGTTGTGAGACAGTTTGCCAAAATGCACACAGAGACACCGTGGTGTGATGACAGGTGGCTGATGAATGTGGTTTGCTGCTGGTGCCATAGATGTCACACCTCAGGTGAGATTATTCGTTCACACTTTCACCCTGTGACTGCGGATGTCTTGCATCTTCAGTAAGCCTGAAGCATGTACCATTTATAGACACCTTTGACTGAACTGTCTGTGTGCAGAGACAATGACTGGATGTGACAGTGCAGAGTGACCAACAGCAACAAAGGCCAACAATTTGAACTCAAACAGCATGATAGGGGAGGAAGGAAACTTCATACATTTCACTTTCAGGACGAGCCAAAACCAGCTAGCAGATATCTAAATTTATGGCTGAAATTTACCTGAAAATATCAGTTATTCAATTATCTATTGCTTGTTCCTTGTGTTATCTTGAAATATTAAAAAATGTAATAGTTTTACACAACATTTTCCAAGCAGAAGATGATGCAAAAACTAAATATGCCAACCTAAGTCTATGTCACTGAATCCCTTTCTAGGACATTCCTGAAAGAAGAAATACTGCACTGAGAAAAAGTGGCATTATCTCACCTTGTAAAAAGTAAGTAAGCCCAAAAGTATTGTAATTTTGAACATTTTCTTCCCTCCAGCGTGTTCTACCATTGATTGCTGTTCAGTGGCTGCAGACACATTTGTTATGGCGTATTAACCAAACAAAGGGAAGAAAGGAACATTGGTCCCTTCTGTTATAGTCATTTAATAATTTGGCCAAGCTCATAGGCGAGAAGCAAGCAATTTTAAGGAATTTTGCTTCTTAAAGATCAGACAAGAATTCAGGGGATGCAACCAATTATTACATTTTTGAACAAGAAAAAACACAAGCAACCAACAATATGGAATGCCAAATTTAAGACCCCGGTAATTACTGTGAACACAAAATGAATGAAAATGAGCAAAGAGCAAAGAAAATGAGGATTTATGATCTCTCTTTTCTCTTGAGATGGTAAAGGACATCTCACCTGTGTGACCTGAGTGACCTTCTCCGTGACGTTCTGTGTTCGGTCTTTAATCTTGCTGGGTGCAATGATTTCAATCTCAGTTGGGGAAGGCGATCTCATTCGATCAGAGCCGAACGTGAGGGTAACCTGAGGGATGCGGCCGATGGTCCGATGTCTCATAAGATCTGAGTCTGAAGTGGAGTTCAGAGTGTTGGGCTTCAGATCTACAGCAAGAAAGGACAGCATCAGCAGTCTGTCGAAGAGTAGCTTGAAGACAGAAAGAGTCTGAGGGCAGAGGATGATTGGAACCTTTATCTTGTACATAAGAAAATAAATGTTTCCCCTGGGAGTGGAGGTTAATAGATGTTCAGTGATGAGCAATTTTAACACAAACTCAATCACTGACAGAGGCATTGATTATTGTGTCTCTACTGGAATTTTCATTAGGCAGCTGCACAGAGGGATGCTCTCTGTGTTAAAAATATCAGAGCAACAATCTGACATCAAAGTGCTGAACTGTGACATCTTGGCTAAAGAAAGCATTTTTTTTTTTTTTTGTTTCTGACCGGTTTGCAGTTATGTTTTCATAGGAGTTTTTAGGGACATTTTAACCACTAAACTTGTAATTAAACTGCATTTAACTCATCCACAATGATACTAATAGTGTTATGTTATATTACCTCACTTTTTAATGGGCCTTGCATGGTTTAAACTTCTTCTTCTTTCAGCTGCTCCCTTTAGGGGTTGCCACAGCAGATCATCTGCCTCCATCTCACCTTATTCCTAGCATCCTCCTCTGTCACACCAACCCTCTGAACGTTCTCATTCACAACATCCATGAACCTTCTGTGTTATTCCTCTTTTCCTCCTGCCTAGCAGCTTCATATTCATGTTCTTGTGCACTGTGGCATTATCTCACCAAAAAGGATGGTTGACCCCACGTATTTAAACTCATCTACCTACTCATCTACAGCTACTCCCTGCTGCTTCACTGTTACACCTGTCTCCCTCTCATTCACACACGTGTACTCTGTCTTGCTTCTACTGACTTTTATTCCTCTTCTCTCCATAGCATACCTCCACCTTTTCAGGTTCTCTTCCACCTGCTCCCTACTCTCACTATAGATCACAGTGTCATATGTGAACATCACAGTCCATGGGGATTTCTGCCTGACCTCATCTGTCAACCTGTCCAAGTCTGCAGTGGCCTGGTTAAAATCTGAACACATAAAATTATAATTCAAAAGCACCCTTATTATCCCTGGGTGAAACTGACCGTAATATAATTATAACTATGCACTCTGAGATATCCTAATATAGAAAATAATGGACTTGACTTGTTAGAGATCCCTTCTTTGAATGAATCTTTTAATACTGGCAAATCTAGCGGCAGATCTCATGATGAAAATGACCAGTTTGTTTGCATGCAAACCAAAACAATAATAATAATAAAGGCAATGTGTGTCTCAAGTATGTCTTGTTTCTAGTATATTTTGAACATCATAAAAATGTGATGAAGAAAAAATGTGAATTGTATTCTGTATCATTTGCTGGGTTAGAGTCAGTGAAAACAGCTGTGAGAAGTGCTTTGTGTGATCTGATTTAGTATGATGTTGCTTTATGTTCCTGTCAGAAGGTAAACTAAATTCCACTAATATCATGAAAATATGTATTGTAAAGACCATTTAGTTTCTCTAAGGCACAAATATAGCAATGATAACCTGATAATATTGTTACTGTTTCTATGTTTTATCCACAATTGCAGTTTCCTTCTGAGATGCCCCCTCAGACACTTACTGCTGTTAGTCCGGGGGTCTCCAGGTCGACTGTTCCATTCTGCCCTCATGCCGTCAATGTCATCCAGTGACGAGGCACGTCGGAGGCTGCGGACACTGTCCCTGGAACAACTTCGAGGTAATGTCCCCCGGGGAAAGGCATGGATGGGGTCCAGCCGATCTGCCAGAAGGGAGCGTCGTTTGGTAGAGGACTGAGCTGCCGGGGATGGAGGATCCATGTCCTGCTCTATCAGAGCCTCTGTCTCAGACTGCATGCAGCTCTCCTTAGATGGGATCCGAAACTCTTTCAGAGGGACTTCCTCGTTGTTTGGCTGTCAAGGAAGGGCAATATGCCACAAGCTACTTTGAATATTATGTAAACGAAGGTGATGTGTTTCCATTGTATAGTTCGAACAAACAATTATACACCATATCTGCTGGTTTTTGTTTTAAAATGCTTGCTTTTCTCTACTAAATATTTTCTTAAAAACTTAAACTTAAACGTATTTCACACTTCACAGATGTTGTACTGAAACAGAAAGGAATGTCACCTCCCTGCCAGCATGGAAATGTAAAACAGTCCCAACATGTCAATTTTCCTGATTCAGTACAGTTCCAGTGTCAGGTAAGGATACTGGCAGGAAACACTTTCACACAAGGTGCCATTCATCAAAACCTAAGAGAACTCTAAACAGAAGTGAAGGAAAATTCTAAGAAGAGAAAGATAAACAGAACAGTTGCTTTTTCCCTTCATTCTTCCGTTTGGTGTCTTTTTGGGCTGAGAAACAAGCCCTTTGATTTCGAAAACATCTCTCTGCTATTTGAGGCAGTCCATATTTAATTGTTGGAACTGCATATACAACTATAATTGTACATATAGTATATGAAAAGCAAATCAAAGACTATGCATAACATTTTTGATTGGTGATCTTCACGCATGATTGAAGAACAGTAGAAGCAGTGGAGGCATAATATGTCAGTAAGTTTTAAAATTGTATCACTGTAAATGCCATGCCTAGGAGACACAGTATGACGTATTATTTTTGTACAGATTTTTTCCACTGCCAGATGTGTTTAAGTACTCCAGCAAAATGCAAAGCATGCATTCATGCAAATGTACTGCACTGCATGCATGTGTGATTCACCTGCAGGTAGTCTACTACCACTCCTTCAAACTGATCTTTGGAGAGTGAAGGTCGTCGCATGGATCGCAGCACTGGCAGCCTCATCTTCAGCCTGCGATTCTGACCTAAAGAGAAAACTTAATGTTCAGCTCAGTTGTTATCAAAGCTCAAAATGTATCCAATTCAACTTTCTCTCCAACTATTCTGCTTTAAAATATCAGACTTTTCTGCTCAGATCAGACAGTAGTGCCCACTATGATGAGAGAATTAATAATTGTTATAAATAACAGAAGCAAGACTAATTACACAACAGCACACATTAATTCATAATTTGCATTTACAGTTACAGAATTCACAGGAATAGAGAGACAGAAAAAGATTTAGCTTCTCTAAATGTGAAACGTGAATGAAACATGCAGTATGCAGTGTGAAAAGCTTTACAGTAAGCCCATCCTTGAGTGATTCTCTGCCTGAGAGCAGTCTTCTTGTGAGAGGGATCGATGAGCTCCTGGAAGTCAAGGATGAACATGATAACAAGGCCTTCTTCATTTTTTACGGGGACGATTCCCACCAGGCAGGGTCTGCAGGTACCTATGGACACAAAAGACAGACAAAAATAAATGAGTAGGGGGTACCTGGACTTGAACCATGGACTTCTTGAGCTGTAGTCAAATGCTCTACCACTGAGCTACACCCCCTTATATTCCCAAAGTGTGATCAGCTGGTGGCTGGTTTTGTTTTATGAGTCCATGTTTGTAAGAGAGGTCATATAGGAAGAAGCAATATGAGAAAAGGAGAAAAACAGAAGGGCGAACAGAAAGGAAGCATTTCAAACAGTGGAAGGCTAAAAAAGGCTAAATGAGCAACACTTCTGTCAGGTCTAACTTCACTCTACAATCAGTGAGGTCTAAAAATAGAAACAAGTGAGAGGGCAGATCGGACAAACACACTCACAGCGTCTGCATTCAGTCCCATTCATACATTCACTCTGAAAGAACTTGGACTGAGATTTTGTTTGAAGGTAAAGAAAAAAATCAGTCTGTGAAAGCTGAGGTCTTGTTCTGAATCACATTGCATTCACATGTTCACATTTTCTTCCTGTCTGTTCAGCCTGGGAGCACAATAGGAAGCAAGGGACCAAACAAATGGATGCTTAGTGGATTTGAGCTGGCACACAATCCGATTCCCATGACAACAGCACTCTAAACCCCACGCCTCATGCCCAAATGGCTAAAGTTATAAAATACATGTATTATTAATGTCTCCGTACAGATGCAGACAGTAAATGTATGGTTTATAGCAGGTGACTGCCATTGTCTGTAGCCTGATATGCTTACTCATGTGTGTCTACCTCAGTTCCTTTGTGCCAGCAAAAGATGATAAGGAAAAGGAGATCGTGGTGGGTAAACGCAGACCTCGGCAGAGGACAGTGTTTAAGTTTGGCAGCCCAAATTAAGTCAGAATAAACGGGAAATTAAACTTTAAAAATAAAAGTAAAATTCCACTATGTGAATTAAACTGAAGCTTAAAAACAGGTTTTGCACTAATGAAAAAAAAAAATACAGGTTAACGATGTGAAGAGAATTATGCTTATTACTGATGAGAACAGAGGGAAGTAGGGATTAAGGATTTACCATTTAAAACTGGTTTGAAGAAGAGATTAAGAGTATGATGCTGAGTCTGCCTGCATGGTCTCTCTGGGAAGGTGACCCGAGAACAAACCAAGTGATTTAAAGCCTAATTATAAAACCATAATTTGGCCATGATGACTGATTTTCAAGATCATGGGGAGTCCTGCAAAAGATAGCAGCTAACCGTGAATGCTTGCCCAACATAGTGGTGTGAGATTAAAAACATTTATTTGACTAAAATGCAAACAAAGAATCTAATTAACTACATAAACATAAAGGGAGATGAGTCTTTTTGTCTATTTGTCTTGATTTTCAAAACTATTCACATCAAAATCATCCTTGTGCACCAGATCCAGACACTAAACACTATGAGTTATCAAAATGTAAGAATTGGTCTTGCTTCCAGAAAGAAGGTAAGATGTCTTAAAATAGAACCAAATGACTGGCTGGTGGGCTAGGGTAACAATTTGGATTAAGATCTCTGCAACAAGGTTTCTTGTCAGAAGATAGAGGATACAGTGCATCCAGAAAGTATTCACAGCACTTCACTTGTTCCACCTTTCGTCATGTTACAGCCTTATTCCAGAATGGATTAAATTCATTTTTCACCTCAAAATTCTACTCACAATACCCCATAATGACAAAGTGAAAAATGTCTGCTTGAAATTAATGCAGATTTAAAAAAAAACAAAACAATTAAAACAAAAATATGACATGTACATAAATATTCACAGCTGTTGCCAGAATTTCAAGCAAACTTTTTTCACTTTATGGGGTATTGTGTGTAGAATTTTGAGGTGAAAAATGAATTTAATCCATTTTGGAATAAGGGTGTAACATGACAAAATGTGAAACAAAACAAGTGAAGCTCTGTGAATACTTTCTGGATGCACTGTAAACTAGTGGAACATATGGCGGATTACTGTGACTACGTTCTGATAACAATCAAGCTGTCAGCAGGCCAAATCTTGTGATGGCCAGAAGGCTCTTTTCTTATTTACTCCAGTTTTTTTCCTCCAGCTCCATCATCTTTGAAATTCACCTTTCCTCAGTTTTTTCTTTTGTGCCTTACCTTCCTTAGAGTAGTACAGGATCTCCACCTTACGCTCCTCAGACCCAAGCAGGGCCTGTCCCAGCTGGGCCAGGGAACTCTTCATTGTGCCGGGACCCACCAGGAACTGGCAGGTACAGGGCTGCTGCATGATCTCTGCCCTGGTAAAACCAAACATCTGGCAGAAGCCTTCATTGCAGTATATGATGCCACAGTTCTTCATCTGGGCATTGGCAATTATAAACTTGCGATCTGAAGGGAAAAGCACAGTGTCAGTTGTCAATTTATAAAGGCAAGATATCCATATGGCCGTACAATGATCGTGTGTTAAAACTGGGTTAGAAACAACACCAATAACAGTACAACAATAAAGCTAATTTCTTGCTTATAAATATTAATAAACTTTCTGCTTATTAAATGAGAAATTGTATACTGCATAGAGGGTTATAAATTTAGCTTAGCTATGGCTATAGCTATGACCAGTTAAATTAGCCTTTTACTTTGCAGAGGAGTAAGGATGCCTAATTCCAGTGATTGCACTTATGCCAGTCACTGAAAGACTGAAAGAGACAGTTTGCTAATGTTGACAATTAAACTGTTTACATTGTTTAAAATTTAATTAAAGACTCTGAAGTGCAGACTGTTGAAAATACTCAGCTGGCTTCATTGCCCATGAGGTCTATTTTTCCTCCTCTCCACATGACAATCAGCTGAAGTGGAACTAATGAAGTCCACTTCTCCATGGTGCTAATGTTATTAGCATAACAATTTATCCCAAGGGATTGACAAGAAGCAGGTGGGGACTTCAACATGATAGTCTTTGGAGTGCTGCACATGCTCTCAGGTAACTTGTGGAAATCTATGAGTTTTAATTACATTAATTACATTTAATTACATTTTAATTACACTGGAATCAACCACTTGCTTATGATATGGTTCAAAATTTTTTTTATTTGTTTACAGTATTATTTTACTGTTACAGATAGTTTCTGCAGTCTTATCTGAATTTACAGCCTGCAGCATACTGCGTATGCTTTGTATACTGTGCATTCATATATGATTTTTAACTGCATTTTGTATGATCACATGTGGAATTCATTTAGACAGCCCATCGACGCAGTAGAAAAATACAATTCCAGTGTTACATTGTTTATTAAATATCTTTCATATTGTAAGTAATGATGTCAAACAATATTAAATCCACAGTCAGTGGCCATTTTCATATTTTCTGCCACCAACTTTAATTATTTTTATTGAAAATATTGTCAGTCTGTCTTTTAAGAATAAGGTCAGCACCTGTGAATCTACATCCTACATTTGACATGGTTTTGTTAATGAAAACACACAATGAAACTCATTTTACAGTTAAATTTCTTAATGAGAACCACAACAGGCTTCCTGTTATAATGTCAAAAAAATAAATAAATAAAGTAATGCCAGTGAAGTTCAGAAAAAAATCTTTAACTGTTTGGTAGCTCCTGGACACATTACTGTGTCTTCCCACCAGCTAATGACCCTCACTAGGGGGTTGACCACCACCATTAGTGATCTTTCATCATGTGGGAAACACTGTGGCTGTACAGTGTCAGTTACATCAATAATGGTTCTTCCTGATCTGTCAAACCTTTGCCTTTCTTCAGAAACATCCTTAATAGTAAATCTAAGCTTATATACCCTTCAGTGCTTGTTATTGATCATATTAATGATACTGTTCATGGCAATAGAAACAGCCACTGTCCCAAAAATGCTGCATGACAGTGAATTGGGGCAGTTTTGTTCGAAGGCTGTTAATGGAGGAGTTAAACGATCTGAATGAAAAGTACATATATAACCCCTGTAGCCTCTCATTGGCCTTTTTATTACACTCCGGTGGAACTGGGTTAAACAGCTGTTTGCTGTTTGCTGCCCACGCAGATGAGAGCAGGGGACTCTTCTCTTGGCCCCTCTCTTTAATGTAAACGGGTGAGCTCTTAGAGTGGAAAAGCACATCCTGTCCAAAGTCATTATCTGGGGCTCAAAGCAAAAACACTGATCGTCACACCGTTGCTAAGCAGCACCACTGTGGCACGTGCACTCACCTGATCGTGCATGTGCATGTGACTGCGCGTGCACACACACACCTTAGGGGATACAGTAGAGGCATTACATAATATAGCTTTCTTAAGGGATATTGGTAGATTCAAGCATTACTGGTCCTAGAGCTGATCATACTAAAACAGACTGAGAGTTGTCAGCAATCAACTATTTCTCCATGTATGGTCAGTATCTAATCAGGATGGCAGGGTTATTTTCAGTCCTGTGTCAACACACTGCTAGTGGTGAGTAAATGTACTGATTATTACACATGAGATATAATGGGGTATGGTATTGTGCAATGCTTTTATTAAACTACAACAGTATTAACAAGGATTTAACGACTCGTGTACAATGTGTAAAGTAAACAAAATGAGTTTTAGGTCCAATTGGATAAAAATAATGCTCGGGTCCGAAGAAAACAGGCAACATCTGTGTTTTATCAGAGGCCTTAGTGATTTCAGGAGAAGGGTTTTTTCCCCCTCAGTGAGTGAGAGGTGGTCTCTCCTTGCAGCCAGTGGAACATGTGAGCTAATGGAACACAATGTAAGTCATAAGGTGAGCTCTCACAAACAAACACACATGCAGGTGCAATAACCCTCAAACATAAAAGCAACAGCTGGGTTCTGTCAGCATTACTGATACAGATAAGATAAGATATTTTAATTTATTATAACACAATATATATTAAAAAAAAAAAACCCTGTCCTTCTGCCATCTGTTCAGACAATAAGATTGACCAACAAACAAACACAGATGTGTAAAAAATAAAGCAACAAAACCATACTAACATATACTGGATACACTAATAATCCTAAAATAAATATTGACTACTACTCCTACTGATGAACTAGCAGTCAGAAACACTTTTCTCATAGACCAAGAAGACAGTTATCCATTTTATACTAGAGGATGTAATTAATTCAGTGTAAATTAGAGTTCCTCTGTCTCTGCCACCTCTTTCAGATTCATTTTAAAGCATGTGTATGCTACACCAATGCAGCAAAAACAGTCTAGATGCTTAAAATGGGAAAACTAAACATGTATTTTGCAAAATGTTGGAACGTGGAACCTAAATATCAGCCCTGTGGTCGGACAGCAGCACAGATGCATAACTGAAACTAATTTCATGGGCACTTACTTTGCTCGTCGAATTTCCTGATGATAGTATCCAAGTAAGTGTTCTGGAGCGCAACATGACCGCGTCTCACGGGCATTTTGATGCTGAGAGAAAACACTTCTCCGACACATGAACCTTAGATAAGTAAAAAAGCAAAGAGATTAGAACTGACGCCAGTGAAAGGAGGATCCGCTTCCACTTGGAGGACGAGCGTAAGAAGAAGATTTTGGCTTTCCTCGGAGCCTGCCGCTGATGGGTGAAGCGCTGGAGAATGATGATGAGGAGGACTGGTTGCCAGGGAAATAGCAGATGCAGGATGTTGCACGCTGATAACGTGGGGTAAAAAGTAGACTAGGATACAGCAAAAGCTGTATGACACAGAGTCAAGAGTCTTCTACTCAGTGAGGGGGACCTGTTGTGGAAGAAGTTGTGAACAAAAGCTGTAGAGCGCAGAATCCGTCAGTTGTTTTATAATCGCTGCATTCTCCCTCAAGTTTTGGACAATGCGCAATGAGGATGGCAGTAAAGAAGCTCCCATTAGCCCGAACCCCAATCCACTCCTCTTACACCACCCCCTGGCTGTACAGGAGCGTGTGTGTGTTCTCATTAGAAGCCTTAAGAAACAGAAACTACATTAGTAAAAATTGAGTTTGTTTCAAGATTTGTCCAGGGTGGTCGTTACATGCTTTATGGGTTAAACTTTTTTATGTAGTCCTTTAATAGTAGTAATAGTATCTAATTTTGTACTGTAATATTTTTTCCCTTGCTTTACCACCCCTTCAAATATTAATCACCTTAGAAGACATATTGTATGTAACTTAAACCAGGGAAAGATACCATAATATTGCTCATTAACATTACTAATGGCTTGTACTGTCAGGATAGAAGAAGTATAACATATTTGCAATGAAAAATTATGAACTAATTGGCTATCCATAATCCTGGCTATCCACGGTTGGCTATCCAAACAAATTTTTATAATTACATTAATTATTTCTCTGACATTTCTGGTATCTGATATTTTATATGCCACGTAATTTAAAAAAAAAATCTAATAGCTGTTTGACCACTGTTTCTCACTGAGGCAATGTTTTATTTTGAAATGTATATACTGACATTATTTATGTATGGCATTATGGATAACTTGACAGTGGTCTGACACTGATAGAGTGCAGACCCACAGCAGTCTATTCTGCTTCACCCCACATCTGAATATCTGTGCTGAAAATAGCAGCATCCTCTTCCTCTGTGGCTGCCATCACACTTCTGAAATATTAAGCAAGTATTAAGTATTAGTTTATGTGTGTCTTTGTGAGATGTTTTTGTCCCTTTTTTAAATCTGTCAGAAAACAAACATATTAAGCTTCTATGCCAAAATAATTCAGTGCTTTTGTGGGAAAAATGAATCACACAATGCACTGATGAGGTGTACTGATGAGTGCCACTAAAGCAAAAATTGAACTGTCAAAACTGAAAAAAAAAAAGAAAAAAGGATGCAAAACATGGTTGTAAACTGAGAAGATGAAGCACTTTGTGTTTTACAAGCTTGGGACTGTGAGACTGGAAACTTTCGGTCTGGATTTTATTGTGCCACAGCCAGACGTGAGGGTGCAGAGTTGAGTACTGTAACTTGATCTGAATTACAAATGTGACAAATTCAGATTTGACTAAACTGAAAGTTAGATGGGGTTTAACTTTAATGTCTTGAGTTCTTGCCTGGGCTTTGGTCTTATAATTCAAAGGCCTCAATCCTGTCCCAGAACTCAAATTGGAGCAGCAAGGAGACACTTACCTGGCACTGGCAGTATCTTCCGAGATGGAACAGACATCCTGGCCAGAGTTTCTATTGTGTACCTAGTTAAAGGTCACCTGCAGGCTGCAGCTGCCTTTTTCAAACTCACACACTGTGCACATTTTGTTTGGAAAAACGCTGCCACAAAAGAGTTTCAATGACAAACCAGGCTGAATACTGTTTACAACTGAGTGGTATTTATTGAGCCTTCCTCTTTTCATGGCAAATCTTTCTATGCTCTGTCCACCACTGGGAAAAAATATAGTCACCGACAACATCTCTAAATGATCCCTAAACCTTCAGAGTCAAGAGAAATATGTTATTTAAATCTTCACCATGAAGGAATTCAAATGATGTGACAAAATCACACCAGGAAGCCACTCATGACCATCTGAGCTGCCAGGTGACCTATGTGTTTAAGAAGTCACCCTTCCACTTTGTCCAAAGACAGGCAGCTGTTATGAGCATGTGTTCACTGAAACTCAGACAGTAAAGGGTGTTTGGAGATCAGAGGGTTCACCTTTCACTAGATGGGTTGAGGTAGTGGCTCTGTGTTTTGTCTCAATGGTCTTGATGAAATGAAGGCTAAAATTAACTGAGAAGCACACATGCCTTCCCGTGACCCTTTAGTGTGACAGCCACCAAAGGGCTCTCACACAGGAATGTGCACTAAAGAGAGGAGCGAAAGACAAAGAATGACTGGAACTCTAGATAATACATATGAGTTTGTAAGACGTGGTTCAGCATCTCCCTGATTATTTCCTCATATAAGAAGTTAATGAACATGTACTGTATTATTCTTATTTTTGTGTGCTTATTGATTAGAAGACTTTTTAAAGTAAAAGGTTTGGGTTTAGATCTGGATCCAGGTGACCCTGGAATACCTAACTTGATTGAAAGTCTTCTGAAACATCCAAGTATTACTTTTTAAATGTATTGTTATAGTTAATTGATTTGTTGTTTAGGCTTTAAAATGTCTAGATAATAGCAGCTGGTATCCCAATGGGTTTGAGAAATATTACACAGCCTTTACACTAGATAAAGATACATTAAAAGATACAAAGTTAAGTTAAAAATTACACAAAATGTGGGGCAGGAGTGTAAAAAGAGGCACCACCTGCCTCCTCCTGTAAAGATATCCTTTACCTGGTGTTTGTGGGCGGGACCACACATGCCTTTGAACTCAACCTTCATTGTGATCTCAAATACACACTTTAAAAGTTTTATGACAATATCTCCCATGGTTCTAATGCTATCATTTTGACTAACCTGTTCTCAGACAGATAAAAAACATAGTGCCAAAATACTCAGAACCACCTTTGTGAGAGTTTTTGCTGTAGTGGATATCACCCGGACCATATTTTGCAGCATATCCTAACAATTGAGAAGCTAGAACAAGCTAATCTAAATTGTTTGTCTAAATGGTGTAGATAAATCCTCTGTAAGTCACCTGCAGGATTTAGTGGGCTTCTTTCAGTCATGGTATATTTTTTGCAGAATTCATTAGAGAAAGAGAGAATTGCTTGGTGAAATTTAGCTATATTGGACTTTTTTTTTTTAGATTTACATAGCTCAAAAAAAGTGTTGGTACTGTGTGCATTTGTGACTTCTATACATAACATATGCATGCATGACAGCTGTTGTCACCTCACATCCACCATAAAAAGATAAGCTTGAAAAAATGCACATCTCTGTAACCCTTTGTCCCTTCCCAACCATGTGGAAAAGCACTAGATGGGAAAGGTGGCTGACTGCCTGAGAGTTTTATCTGCCTGGAATTCCTTCAGCTCAGGGTCGCCTTCAGCTCAGACCTGAGAACCTTCATTCTTCTGATAAGAGCTGGACAAAACAGACACATGTTGTTCCTTTACAAAAAGTTACTGGATCATATCCCAAAAAGTTGAATCTGTTCATCTGGACGTGGCGTTTTTTAGTGGGAGAAACGTTTCGTTTACCAACTGGTAACTTCTTCAGTCTCAGCTGACTGCAGACTTCCCCAGCCTTATAAACAGTACATTTGCATAATGACAGAAACCAGCACCACTGACTAACAATGGGCCATTTGGTCAGTTTCATGATCAATGGTATGCAAATTGTCATGACCATTGATCAATGGCCATGAGTACCATTCACAGAGATTGGGGAATGGCTGCAATCACAGCATTGTAAGATGGTGACAGATGTACCCTTAGGCCCCCTCCTCGGTTCAGAGATGGTCTTTCCCTTTTCACGTAAATGGCCTCCTTGACTCCCCGTTCAAACCAGCGTTCCTCCCTGTCCAGGATGTGTACGTC
>VUQS01007760.1:4942-17871 GCA_015108495.1 Heterochromis multidens
ACAGGCCACACCGCCTGGACTGTAGAGCTGAAACCAGCCATCTTTCCCTGAACGCACGCTGAGCAGGCAGGAGTGGACCTAGAAAGTACACATATGGGGGTGATTCTCCTTTCTTAAGCTCGAATCAGAGTTAAATCTAAACACACACACACACGCACACACACACGCACACACAGACACACACCTCCTGCCGGTGGTCCTCTGCAAACCTCTGAATTACATATTTCAGCTCCCTGTTTAGAGAGAGAAATATCAACATAAATATCAGGTTTTAAAGCTGGAGTTCACCTCATTTGGTTAGAGCAGTCTCAATTACTTACTTTGTGAATTTGGCATGTGCAAGAGCCCTGCAGAGAAGACAGACGGAGACATGTGAGATGTTACAGCCTTAAACACATGAATGCATTTATTATTTTTTATTTTTTTTCAAATACAGCATAGCTCCAATCTGATCTTTATGGCACATCCTTGCCTTTCTGGAAGCTGCCTCAACATCATGTCTGCATTGTCTCTAACGGTGATGTAAAGCTGATGACACAGAGGCTTGGTCTTACTTTGTGTTTGTGGATACAGTCAACACACAGAGGGAGTGCAGAGGCAGACACATTTCCAGCACGTGTACACATGACTTCTATGAACTGTTTGTTACTCAGATCAGTGATTCCCAAATGGCGTGCCGAGGCACTCTGGTGTGCTGTGATATGAATCCTGGGATTCTGTGACAACCATGCATTATTACCATACACAACTGCACAGAAAGTTATGAATGAGTTATTTTACTATATGGTTACTTTGTATTCACTCATTTCCCCTATTAAAAAATATATATATATATATATATATATATATATATATATATCAAAGGCTTTGATCTGCACTGTGGATCACATTCTTGTGAGGACCAAAAGATCTGTAAAGATGGACGTAGCTACTGCACAACACCCACTAACCTAATGTTGTCATAATGTAACCATGAGTGGAAAGTACAGGGAAGACAAGGGGGTTCGGATCCCAGTTTTCTAGGGAAAACATGTTGGTGCTCCTCAGTGCGTTGCTGTAAATATGCAGTCATGGTAAAAAGAAAGTACACCCTCTTTCAATTGTGTGTCACTCGCATCGTTGTGGAGGAATTTTGGTCCACTCTTCTTTACAACATTGCTTCAGTTCATTGAGGTTTGCAAGCTTCATTTATGCACAGCTCTCTTAACGTCCTGCTGCAGCATTTCAGTCAGGCTGAGGTCTAGACTTTGACTGGACCATTGCAGCACCTTGATTCTGTGGCTGTAAAACAAGCCCAAATCATCAGCCCTCCACCACCGTGCTGACAGTTAGTATGAGGTGATTGTGCTGATATGCTTTTTGGTTTTCTCCAAACGTGCTGCTGTGCATTATGGGGAAACATTTCCACTTTGGTCTCGTCTGTCCAAAGGACATTGTTCCAGAAGTCTTGTGGTTTGTTCAGATAGAGCTTTGCAAACCTAAGCTGTGCTGCCATGTTTTTTTTTTTGGATAGAAGAGGTTTTCCCCTGGGAACCCTTCCAAACAAGCCATACTTGTTCAGTCTTTTTTTAATTTGACTGTCATGAACTTTAACAAATAACATGCTAACTGAGGCCTGTCGAGTCTGGGAGCTCTTGGGTTTTTTGCAGTTTCTCTGATGATTGCACAGCCTGATCTTGGGGTGAATTTGCTGGGACTTGCACTCCTGGGAAGATTGGCAGCTGTTTTGAATCTTTTCCACTTGTGAATGATCTTTCTCACTGTAGAATGATGGGCTCCAATTGTTTGGAAATTGCCATGTAAACCTTCCCAGATTGATGGGGCGCAACAGTTGCTCCTCTAAGATCAGTGCTGCTATCTTTCCTCCTTGGCAATGTGTTAACACACCTGAATGCTCCAGACCAGCAAACTGGCAAAACGTCTGCTTTTACAGAGGTGCTCACACTTACTGATGATCAATTAATCAAGTGTATTGGATTAGCAGCACCTGGCTGCTACTTCCCCTCTTAATTCCTGTGGAAGCAGTAAGGGTGGACTTAGTTTTTCCACACGCTGCTTCTGCACTTTGGAAAATATGTCATATTTTGTAGTTTATCTGAGGTTGTATTTGCCTAATTTTAAGACCTGCTAAGGACCAGATTACTTTTTTCTATATCCTGATACATAAATCCTTACTTTCTTTTTACCATGACTGTAACTAGATGTTACATAATAAAATGGCATGCACTGAAAGCTCTTGTGCTAGTTACAGATGCAAAAGATACATATTTGTTAGTTTTTACAATCAACAGAATAAAACCTTCACAGTTTTCACCTTATTCACCAAATGTCACAGAGAATGCCCCATTCTCATGAAAGTAATGTCTGTGACTGCCAGTCTGCTACAAACATTCACTTGGGCTCAAGGATGAACCGATTAGATTTTGGTGGTAAAAGATTAAGGTCGCCATGACCTCATAAAACTTGTTTTGGCTATAACTGACGCATTTAAGTGCTAGTTATTGAAAAATGTCACATGCAATTAAAGAAATGTCACCGGTTAAAAGAATATCTTCTGTTGCTTCATTTTTCTGTTTACAGAGTGTTGTGCTAGATTATTTCTTCGCTGGTAGACAGGGGTATTTCCAGGAGTTTTTAAATTGTGGGAGGAGGACTGAAAACAAGGCAAGAGGATCCCACCGCCACAATGCATCACAATATTAGAGTTTAAACATCACTTAAACAGCATTGGTAAAACAATTATGTGGAATTATTTAAAAATACTTCTTTAATTATGACATGGCTCTTTTCAGAATCATATATATTATACTGTAGTATTGGATAATAATTATGGAATCATTAATGTGTGCCTAACAAATTGTAATGTGTTAATTAGTCCTCTGCATGCATATGTTTCTCACTTTGTATGAGATGACTCATTCTGTCCTAAGCTAAAGGGTTCTGGGGAGTATTGTTGCTTTTCCTAATGACGCCTGAAGATATCAACCAGGTAACAGTGGCGCAGGTGGGTCCCCGAGTTAAAGAAACAACAAGTTGTTGTCTAATTGCTGTTAATGAAGCTCTGGATCAGCCAGCCAATTACAAAGACAGCTCTGGGCTACTTATGGCCAACAACAGCGGGCTCGCTGGGGAGAGAAATCTGCCCACTCCCCAGTTCGCGATCCTTTGGGATGCACAGTTAAGTACCTCAATACGTCAGCAGGGGCACCCCCATGGGTCCTTGTCAGAAATATGTACACACCCTGTGAGACAGTGACAGTGAGGAAGGTGGAGATGTGGTAAACTCCTGGGAGTCTGTGGGGATCGACTTGTTTTTGGAATCAGGCTCAAGTGGCCATTACAGGAACTGCAGTTTTTGGAACTTCCGCACAGCTTCACTTTTCAGCCCCAGAGGTAGCAGTTTGGTTTTAATCAACTTTCCCAAAGGTTTTATTTTTGTTTTTTTATAAAACGCTTCTCCAGTACTGACCGGGAAAGAAAGGCAGTTCTGTTGTACAGCTGAAACAACCCTGATGCTTCATTTAAGGTCACTGTGAAAATGTTTTATGTATTTATTGATGTTTGATTTATTTTTCTATGCTATTCCATACTATATTATACTATACAGCATTTTAACTGATGTAATACTTTTGGCCAGTCAGACACATATGAAATGCTTTTATTAAAAAAAAAATGTTAACTTACATATTTGTTGTTTTTTTCTGCTGCATTGAAATTGAAAACATGAAACTGTGACTCCAAACTTGAGTTTTAACCTTTTTTCTTCGACAGTCACAATAAAGTGATTTTATTAACCATTTTTCGTCATTTCAAGTGGACTGAATAACACATGACTGCATGAGTGAATGAAATGTGAACGTGTGAATTGTGTGGAAACATCCCAGGTTGAAAAATGAAACAATGTCCTGGTGCAAACAAGGCGGAGAGGAATCTCTATTCATGACAACTGTATGGCGGGTGTTTTTCATCTAACTGGACACTAGAGTTAGGGGCTTGGCTGCCTGAAATATGGAGCTGTAGCCAATCACTGCCTACTTGGTCTTGCCACCACTAATTCCACCCATCCAAGAGGTTTGTGCTTGAGTTTTGGCAAATGAAATTCTATTTTATTAGTCTGTTATTTAGCCTCAATTAGCAGCTACGGGAGAAGTGTGTGTTTCATTTGTACAGTTTATGGATGCAGCTTGCTAACCAAACTTCCAAACTTCTGGCTGTCAAAATCATGGTGACATAATTTTTTTCTTTACATATCCTATTATATATACTGTAGATGCTACATTATATGCCTATCTAAGATGAATACTCACTCTTTAGGGAAGGGGATGGGCTGCAGCAGGCTGGCTAGAGCAGGTCTCCAGTCATCATAGTCTGACCTAACAGTCACAAAACAAGAACACAGTCAGTGTAACAATGAAAAGACGAGGGTGTAGTCTCCAGCCTTCAACTGCCTCTTTATATTACCTTAAGCTAAAACTGATTCTGTCTAACACTGAGAAAAACTGTGTATCCAGCTGGATTGTTATGGTGTGTTGCAGCAATAATGGCCTCATGTGAACTCACAGCATCTTGAGGATGAGAGCGAAGCAGCCTAGCACTCGGTCAGCCTGCGCCGGCAGCTGGATGGACAGAGTGTTGACGGCCGGGCTGACCAGCAGACAGTCGATGAGGTTGGGTTCACTGTCGCCCCCTGTTGGGCCACCCTTCCGCTTGGCATTTGCCGAGTTGTTGTTCCGCTCTAGCTCCACCAGGATCTCACTGGAGTTGACGATGGAAGGAGGAGGGGAGAGTGGCAGGGAAGGCGTCGGGGAGGAGATGGGGATGGACGGGGCCACGGGGTTGGTGGTGGCGGGGGGAGGTGGCTGAGGAGGACTGGGGGTGGTCGAGAGTGGTAGGATGGTGGCAGGAGGTGGCGTTGGAGGCTCGGGGCGCAGTAGGCGTAGCGGCATAGGGGGTTTGCGGTCGTTCTGTTGTTGACAGCCGTTTCTGATTTCCTTCAGGCTGGGAGAGTTGTCCCGACTACAACAAGGAAGTGAGGGAAACATCAGTAATGTCAGAGAACATTTAAGGAAAGGTCTAAAAGCAACAAAGTGTAAGCACAGAAGAGAAAGAAGAGACAGGTGAGATGTAGCTGGAGGCAGAAGAGATGGTTCCTAGAGTGATAGCTCCTTTGTGTGTTAGCGCTTTGGAAAAAGTAGCTCCTCTCTGGGGTAAATGGAGCTACGGGGATGGTGATAATGAGCTAAGATGGTCCATGAAGACAACAAAGCGTCCAGATGGAAAACACCACAAAGACAGGTTTGAATATATAAAGAGGTCAGTAAAAAGGCAAATAAAAGTGCCAACACAGGGAGCTGCAGCTGATGGTTGCATGCAAGACCTCGCCTGTGCTCATGTGAGTCACCAGACTGGATGTCTCAACTGTGGTTATGGTGCTGGCTCTGTTTGCAACATTTTTAATGGCATTATCTGACAAATAACATGGCTTGCTGAGTGAAACTTTGGTATTTTATTAGTGTGTTACTTAGCAATAATTAGCAATACTAAATATCTATTATTCCTATTAGTACAGTTGGACAGATAGACTATGGATGGAGCTTGCTTTCCAAACCTGCTAGTGTTAGCTGATAACTGCACCCTCTTATCCAAATATGGTCACATCTCAAAAAAAGAAAAAAAAAAAACCCATGGGCAAGTCCAAAATGCTAATGTTGAGGTTCTAAAATCCAGAAACTAATGGGTGATGCCATGGTGGCTACATCCATAAGCAATGAGCTGCATTTAATAAGAAGCAAAACTGGAAACGGTGAACAGTCCTGCATGAACGCAACAAATGGTGAGGCAGGAAAAACCTCAGGTTATTCCTCTTAATAAACATAATCAGGTTATGTATTTAATTATTTTCCATTTATTCTTTTATATATAATTGCTCATGTATTTCTGTGGCACTCTGGAACATTGCAGATTAGTTTAGGGCTATAAATGGCATACTGTGGTCTGATGATCGAAACAGTTACTGTCTGCTTTCCTGGTAACATCTGCAAATTGCTGTTTGTACCGTTTCCTTCATATTAGCCCTACAAGATGTGGGAAATTACCAGTCATGTGTTTGTCTAATCAATGAAAACATGAAAGCAAACAACAGAATAACCCTTCTGCTAGAATAGGCAACTATAAGGAGCCTTAAAAGCAACCTTTTAAATGGTTAAACTAAGGGTCTCAGACAAAGAAGATGGAACGATAAGTGGATAGGCTGAATAAGAGGTGGAAAAACAACAAGATCAAATGGTAAGGCGAGCAAAGCATTTAAAAAAAAAAAAAAAAGACTGGTGTTCAGGAAAAAGACAAGAAGAAGCAGCAGCTACTGTTTGTGTGTGGATATGGGTGTGACTGACCTGTTGATGAACTCCTCATAACAGGAATAAATGGCAGCCAGACACACTGCCACCAGGTTTGGCAGGACACGTGGGTGAGGGCACTGGCCTGTTGGCCCATGCATGCTGCAATACAAACATGCAGGTTAGGCAACTTCCACTGTGTAATGAGAATCCACATCCAGCGGGAGTTCAATTATACCTGTCCTCTAAGCACACTGCAGTTATTATATCTGATGCTAGCACATATCTAGACTAGTTAGTCATCCAGACTATGAAAGGCTATAATATAACGGGTATATCAAAGACTATTCACCTCAGTTCAATTCAATTTTATTTATAAAGCGCCAAATCACAACAACAGTCGCCTCAAGGCGCTTTATATTATAAGGAAAAGACCCTACAATAATACAGAAAAACCCAACAATCAGACAAACCCTTATGAGCAAGCACTTGGCGACAGTGGGAAGGAAAAACTTCCTTTTAACAGGAAGATATATGTGTTAGCTTCTGAGCTTTCTGGGCATAAAATGTACTTTTTTTTATTTGAAATAGATGATGTAAACCTCACCTGCACTTTATAAACACTGTATACTTGAATTCTTTAGGGATGCCTAGAAATGATAGTGACTAGGCTAGGAATGCTAGGGATGCTTGTTGCCAGCCTAGGGATGCTAGTGACAAAACCATGAATGATAGCCTAGAAATGCTACTAACTCTGCTGGGAATGCCAGGAATGTTGGGGATGCTAGCTTCCAGCCTGGGGATGATAAGGACTAGACAATGATTGACAGCTGCTAGCCTAGAAATCCTACTAATTGCCAGGACCAGGAACCTCAGAGGTTGGTAAAAGTGAGTGACTCGGCTCATACTGTGATAAGAAAGGTCATGCTGGCCTGTCAGTTTGAACCGCTGGCCTACCACTCTTTGGTTTTCACAGAGATTCACTTCCTCACACACTGTATGAGAAATATTTGCATTGTACTGCATTTACCCAGCAGCCTTTGGCTTCAAAATATATTCACTCCCTCCTGTATTATGAATCATTCAAAGAAAATGATTTAATTAACATTTAATTTGTGTTATTTATGTTATTATACTCTCTATTGTAGAAATTTCAAAGAGTTAATTGACCACTAGAAATGAAGATATACTCGTAGGATGAGCATGTAGTGCGCATGTTGCTGCCCAGTTTGTACCAACACACCACAACCAGTGGAAGAGTGAACAAAAAACAAAAAAAAAAAAACACACAGCAGACACTTACTGTACATACAGTGTAATTAATCAGGCTCACTGTTATGTTAGTGCTAAAATAAATACATGCCCAAGTACTCTAACAATTACAATGTGATGCTTTGGCAATATTGTTTTTTCCCTTTTTTTCTTTTAAACATCCTGCCATCCTGACCACGAGCTGCAGCTGTGGACTCCAAAGCAATGAAATCACACCTCACTACATCTTTAAATAGAGTCTGTAGTCTAAAGTTATTCAGTCATGGATTTCACAAATTTATAGTACCACATGCTCACCTGTGAATAAACTTCTTGACAACCTCCATTCCACCGTTCAGCTCATTAAGAGCAAGGATGTACTCCTGAGTGAAAAGACGCAGACGAGGGCACTTCCCAAAATCCTGTCAGCAAGAGCAAAAAACAAGCAGAGTTAAGATTATACAATCCAAAATACAGAATTTAAGGAGAATTTAAGGATAAGCTACTGCATATACATTTAATAAAAACAACTAGACAAGAGTCTTTCTTTGCAAAACACCTATTTTACACTCCTCTGCGATCACCACTGCGAGTGCATGGCTTTCACTGATTTAATTTTTGAAAGGTATTAATATAATGTAAAGTGAGGAGACTCATATTGGTTAGAGCTCAATATGCTCTAATGACTGCTTATTCTTTTACACCGTACTTATTTACCACTTTTATCTATGACTTAAGTTCGTGAACCAAGCTCTAACATAGTTGGGGGCTTGTCCAGGACTTTATGGAATCTCATTTCAGGGGTCCTAAAACCTGTGGGAACTTTCCAAGGTAATTAATTCATTCATGTTTTTATTCTGATACTGATAAGTATTTAAAATCAAAAGTGCTTTGAGAATATCAGTAAGGTGCCTCTTTATCTACCGAGATTAGGTTTTTACTGCTGGAAGAAGCAGTTTACTGCTATAGCTGATCAGGTGGAGCTGGTTTCAAAGTCTTTATCTATAAACTAAACCACAACTAACATGAACATAATACCACGGAGAACAAAGTACCTCTTAATATTTAGGTTTTTGGTAAATTTATTTTTGCCTATGTGTATTACCCAAATGGAAAAGCTTCTCCAGAAAGCCAGAAATGCCAAAATAAATGACACTTATTTAGCATGATGTTAAAACACAATCTAACCCTAACCTTAGATGGGTCACAGATGACCTGGTGGGTGATTTGATGTTAAATTACAACAGAAAGTTCCCGTGGTTAAGACACCACAGGAATGTAGCTTCTGCAGACAAAAACACAAAACTGTCCATAATAAACAGTCATCAAAAGGGAAGGGGGGCTGTGTGGAACCAGTGAAAAGGGAACAGATTTTTAAAGCAGCTCTATCAATGCTTGAAATCTGCAGGTCTTGCAAAATCCTCAGCTTCCTAAAAAAATCCCTTTAAAAAGGTATATTAGAAGAGTATAAGTCTTAAATTAAACTGGCGCTGTGCAGAAAAGCGGTACTGGACTCATCGGATCTCACCATGTTGTGTTTGAGAATTCTCTGGACCACAGGAGTGAACACTTCAATCACTACACTTGACCGCGGTCTCTCCCGACAGTGCTGCAACACACAAGATTGACAGCTGTCAAAAGGAAGCACTTTTAAATATTTCAAATTATTTACTATAGAAGAAACATGCTGAGCATCACTCTGCACAAGAGCTCACCTTACAGAAGAACTCACACAGATCAGGTGGAGGGTGGTTGTTTTCCAGAAGAGGAGCAATGGCCTGCACAAACACACATGCACACATACAGATGAATATTTCCATATCCTATCTCTTATTTACACAGGCCTAGAGCCAGCAGAATGGACCTGATGTTGTCAGGTGAAAGAGCCGTGTAAAAACAGCCTACAGGTGAGCTACACAAACATCACAATTTCTCTAACCATCAAGCTCTCCTGCTCTCCCCAGTTACTGCCGTGTGGGCATCGACCACAGCAGTCGAACACACAAATACACATGTGTAGCATGAAGAGAAACATGAGGACAATCTATATTCTTTAGTTTAATGTGCAAAACAACAAGAGAGTGGAGTGAAGGCTGTTAATGATTAACAAACTGTTGTCAAATATCAATTTACTGCTCAGTGACAGTGAACTTCACACTCACCACAATGATGTTCTCGTGATCCTGAGGACTGAGATTTGAATTCTGTGGGGAAGCAGAAACAATCAAATTAGAGAAGAACTAAATGGATTATTGTGTAGAGGTTACTGCTTTATACTGTGTGGCAGCACATTGCCACATCAAGACTATCCAAACAGGTGGGAATTCTCCACCTTAAAGGAAATGACACCATCAAAGCAAACATAAGGACAAATCTCAAAACAACAGAGATAATACTCTCCGAAGATTCAAATGCTTGGGAACATATCTGATGATGACAGGGCAGGTCAGATACCCACTTATAAATCACTGCAGCAGCAAAAAGCAGCCACTGGTAAACAGTTATTTTCCTAAAATCATCAAACAGATTCATAAGATGAAAAAACTAAGTTTCCTAATAGGAGTGAAAAATGATGACATTAAATGTCACAAGACATGAGTGAGTGTGTTACCTCAGCCAGCAGGGTGGAGATGATGTGCAGTGGAGCTTGGTGGATGGATTCATCCTGCAGTGGTGAGGTCAGAGCCATGTCCACCAGCGCTCTGATCTCCTTCAGCGCCACGTCCCAGCGACTCGGGTTGTTTAGAACCTTGCGGTACTTGTAGATCTTTTTCTGCAGGAGACAGTGTGGTTACGGACAGTCTACTGAAACGCTGCTGCTGAGCACAAACCCAAAGACTGCAGGTGTTAGGCAGGACTGTGCATGACACATGGGTATTACGGTACTGCATTTGTGTCTGTTTGCATAGGTATTTGCCTAGAGAGAGCCTAGTCAAACTGCTTGTGTACAGTACTCCAACAAAAAAAAACACAACACCACATAGCTCAGTGTGGCTGATGGCATGTGTAGGTCAATTGCTGATTGGTAGAAAAGTGGGCTGGAACAGGAAAGCGAGAGACAGCTGAGTTCACCACAAATGAGAGAAGTAAAAAAATAAATAAATAAAAGGATTTAAAAAAGCATGAGGAGCACAGACAATGATTGCAGTGGATGCTTTTCTTTGTTTTTAACATTCAGTTTCACTTCAGCTTTTTGTATGTTAGCACTCTTCTCCACAACTGACAAATGCAATACCATCAATCTACCTTTAAGAAGTACATGTACAGGGTCTCTGACTATAGTGACTGTCAATGTTTCTTGTATGAATGATAATCAAATGACCACAGAGAGATCGCTACAAGATAACTACAACCCCAAGAGACAAAAGGAACTGCAAGGATATGCAAAGAAAAAAAACAACTGCAGAAAGACACAATATGACAACAATGAAAAACGATCTATAATGAGAGAACAGCTACAAAGAGACACAAAACAACTACAAAGAGACACAAAACAACTACAAAGAGACAAAAAACAAAACAAAACTGAAAAATGTACAAAACGCCTACAAATGACACATAAACCCATCACAAAGATAAGCAAAACAGCCACAAATCATTAGGAAATAAAATAAAAATGATTTCTTTCTTGTGCTTGTTGTAGTGCTTGTTGTGTTGGATTTTTATTTTTAAATGTGTCCATGGAAACGCATAACAGAAGTAATTGTAAGTACTAAGGCATACTTCCTTGTATAGCTTTATTTAGCTCTGTGAGCACAGCATGAATTCAGACCTGACAGGTTTAGAGGTTTGATCCTCATAAAGGTCTGTAAAGTGCTATAAAATGGCGTATGGGGGAGATGGGAGAAGGTGTGTAACAATAAACATCCATTTCTGATGTTTTGGCATGATAATTCTGCAGTAAATGTCACTGTGTGTGGTAATGTTTATAAAGTGGAGGACAGGATTAAGGCTGCAGCATGATGCTTTAATGAGGCTGATGAAATGATTTAATTCATAGTTAAAGAAAAAATAGTGACCTTACCTTCCACTGCAGGGAGTGAAACCACTGGTCCCTTAAGTAGCTGTTTGCAGCCTGCAGCCCCACACACACACACACACACACACACACACACACACACTAATTACAAGCAAACAGATACAGTTACATATACTTTATAGTTTTAGGTCAGCAATTATTTTTCACTGTGTTTTCATCCACATTTTCTGATGAAGGGGGGAGAAAATGAAATACATTTGCTTCATCATCATCATACACAGCATTTTTGAAAACAACAAATGTGTGACTTAATTCTCACCAATACTACAGAACACTGGCAATAACAGTCACAGAAAAGTGGAGACTAATTACTGCATTTCAAAGGGGTATATCAGAGATTTGTAAAATATCAAAATTATGCATTAGTGTTAAAGCCATTTCATTTTCACCACAGAGAGGTACAGCATACAGCACATTCCTTTCTTAACTCTGAAAATAAACTGACATCCAGCTGGTTGGTGAAGCATTAAAGAAATGAGGTGATTCTTTACATATGTTTATGTGACAAAAGAAATAATCAGATCAGTCAAAACAATACAGTTGTCAAAAGCTTTGACTAGAGAAACATCACAGGTATACAACTGTCAATGTAAGATGTTTATTATATATTAGGCTTTAGAATAAAAATTACACAGATTTCTCTTAAAATAATGCTTAACTAAATTTTCAATTAAGCACATAAAATAATGCAATTAATAATACTCACCATTACTACTTTAGTCTAGAGGACCATGGCATAGCAGGACCAACCAACAGGTATTTATACAGCAACAAAACAAAATGTTACATTTTTGTATTAACAATAGTGCAACTGACTATAACCACAGTTACTATCAGATTTTTTTTTGTGATGAACTGTTTTTTGTGTTCAGCTATTCTTACTGGTCGACTGAGTCCCTGTGGGTAACCTGTGGAAGACGTAGGTCTCGCCTTGTAAGAAGTGAGTGACTCTCTCTTTTGAGTGTGTGAGAAGTAATATTTCCAGCACAAAGCCACAGCCTCTGTGAACTGCATGGCAGCAGGAATCTCAACAGACCCTCATGTCAGTATAACAGCTTTCCAAATGCTGTTTTCTGCAATCCTACAAAATAACAGGAAAGCCAGGTCCATGCAACATTATCTACAGTGCCTGTCACTGCAGTCCTTTCATAGGTTCATGGCAGATGACAGTAGCTACATCATCCTAAGTTTGCACTTTTACAGTGCCTATGGCTATGTGCTGGTAATGTTACTGCTCACACACTTCTAACAGAGCAGCCACATCAACAGTAAAGAGCTGCAGCAAAGTCTGTAGTACAAAAAAA
>VUQS01007769.1:8252-19889 GCA_015108495.1 Heterochromis multidens
TGTGGGGGTGGGTGTGGTGTGTGGTGGGGGGGGGGGGGGGGGTACGGTTAAGTACCACTGACATATTACATTTAATGCCAGATGTTAGGACTTATTTTTTTAAACATATGTGGAAAAAAGAAATGACATTTATGAACCATCAGTGTGAGCAGAGTCTGTGAAAACTATGATGTAAGTCTGCTGAACACTTCTAATTATTTATCAGTCATATCACATCTTTTTATCCATATTTACTGTCGTCTTTCTTTTAAATGTATTCAGAACTGTAGAAAATAGAAAGCACTTTATACAACATTCATTCACCCATGCACTTTTTTTTCCTACATCTAAGTGCTTTCTGTTTAACATTCACACTCCGATGAACGCATCGGGAGCAACTCGGGGTTCAGTTTCTCGCCCAAAGATACTTTGGCATGCAGACTGGAGCAGCCAGGGCTCGAACCACCAACCTTCCGATTAGTAGATGACCTGCTCTGCCTCCTGAGCCACAGCCTTACCTTTTTACTTCTCCTTTAATATTCAGAGTCTTTACCAGCTGATTAAACAAAGTTTCTGTTACTAAACCATTTTCTGTTCAGCTGTCACACATTTGTCCCCTGGTCTTCTCTTCAAAGTCCTGCCTATCAGCCCTGACAGTTGAAGACGCAGGTTTGCTCTTTGTCTGTTCCAGTTAGCCCTGCCAGTGCAGTCAGTCCATATTGTATCTTTTTCCATTGCTTGTGGGTTTCCATTACCAGATCTGAGCAAAATCCTCACTTTTTGTCTGTGTGGTTTAAAAGCTTTATAATCAGCCTTAGCATCTCTCTGCAGGGTAATTTTTCTGTCAACACCAAACACTTTAATTTTTTCCAAAAGAAAAGCGTAGGTTTGACCCTTCAGCCCCTCCACCCCCCGACAGGTTTACTAACCTCATGTTGTCTCATTTTATCTTCTAAATTTTTATCCCTCTTCTCTGAAGCACTTTAGTCTACAGAGATGCAACATCATCCTTCACTGTAGCAGCTCAGCCTGTAACATCCTCATCTCCTTCCTCATCTCTATTATAGCTGCCATAATTCCATCCAGTTAAGAGAAAAGCTGAGGTTTCGGGGTATAAATTGCAGCCAGTATGGTGCCTGTTTCTCCACTTTTGTCACTCTTGGGCTACTGCCTGCTTCTCCTATGTCATCTTTAGCTCTCTGAATTACACTGATTGCCCCGTAGTTGGTTACTGTTCTTTTTCCCTGCTTATCTTGCCAGTGTTCAGCATTGTAAAGTCCAGAAGAACAATTTGCTGTTAAATTTTCACAGATTAAAGTATTTAATTTGTAAGTGAGCACGTTTTACTAGATAACCAGAAGTCCCAACAATCAGGCTTTTAATTTCAGCTGAGTTTGTTTATCAGTTGAGCTCAAAAACTGTGTTGCTCTGTTTAAATGTGAAGAAATTGCTATTAAGTGCTGACATTGTGATCTTTATTACATTTGAGCTGCTCACTCCTGGAGATGGTTGGCTTGGGTTATAAAGGGAAAGCTGAGGCTGTTATCTCCATGTGCGTGTGTTGTAAGTTAGACTCCATGAGCTTTCCAATTACAACGTCTGCACCCGAGGGCCCAGTTTGAAGTAATTG
Organism: Heterochromis multidens; assembly: GCA_015108495.1. Classification (NCBI taxonomy): domain Eukaryota; kingdom Metazoa; phylum Chordata; class Actinopteri; order Cichliformes; family Cichlidae; genus Heterochromis; species Heterochromis multidens. The sequence continues at coordinate 9,862 of VUQS01007769.1, forward strand.
CTTTTAAGGATCGCCCGACACCCTGAGGCCTGCCGTAATGACACTCTATCGCTCCACTATGTGCTCAAATTATTCTATTTGCGTTTATTAGAGCTGTTTTCCTGAACCCATAGATAGACAGGGCTTTGTTGTCTCTCTGTAAAAGCAAAGCTTTCATATCTGTCCCCTGCTGCAGGGCATGTTGATGCTTGCTGTAGATTAATTAAACGTCTACAACTACAGCTGGAACTTATGCAGGTGTCTGACATTCAGGGTGAGAAGGAAACAAACAGCCTAATTGAATCAAGCTTGTCACTTATAACTGATTTACCTCTGTGACTGATTTCATATCGCAACTCAGCTGGCTGCCTTCTCTTTTTAACCCGCAGTCAGAGCTGTGTCTGTTACTCTGGGCTTTGTGATTATGCTTTTTGTCAGGTACAAAGACTGTTCGGCAGCGGCAGCAGCCAGCGCAGTTGTTTCAGTGAACAGAACCTCCATTTCTTAACATAATCCAGAGTTTTTCCTCAGACAAACTGCTGCTGTTGGAGTTGTTATAAGGTCAGCTGTCATATTAGTTGAGGAGGTGTGTGTGTGCTGGTGTGTGCGCACAGTTTCTTCTAGACAGTATTATATAGCAGCATTTGGTGTTGGATGTTTAAAATAAAAAATGAAAAAATTGTATTGTAATCACAGCAAGTATTTGCTCATATAGCAAGAGAGACAGCCAAAATTTCTGATATGCTAGGTGTCCAACAAATCCTCAACAGATTGGTTAGGGAACTAATCAGGCATTGTGACCTTCTGGGCTAAATTTCTTCTTCTACTACAAGAAAGCCCAGTTTAGCTTTGCTCTCAATAAATATAATATACTGTTAATGTGAAATAACGCGAACTATGTGGCACACTGGATCTGTGTTGGTCTTATGTCCACACAGTCAGTGACAAAGGTTACAGAGAGAGCACCCGATCTACTTACCATAATTGATAATCTGTGGGCAATATCAACTAAAAAGGTCAAACTGTATCAAGTTATAACATTTGTTTGGTTCTTTACTCTTTTTTTGACGTCTTTATTGTATTTTCAAGCTGTTAGCTATTACAGTTAGCTAACAGTTTTAGATTTTGTATAAAGAAAGAAATTCTCCGGTGCCTAGGCCCTGTGTCAGCTTAGGCCAGATGGGCCAACAGGTGTATAATACACTGGCTGAAACCCTGGTATTATGTATATTATGAGCAAATTGCTGGTTGGAGGAGCTACAAATACTGAATATTTTTAAGTTTTTAAGCCTAAAGAACTATTTTAGATGAGTTGAATTCAAAGAGACTTTGAGGCTGAGCCTCACCAGCTTCTCTCAGCTGACAGCACCTGAGCTCTGTGTGCTCTGTGCGATCAGATCAGCAGGAGAACAGAGGTTTTTAGCATTATTATTCTAATGGCTGCACATGCTTATGCTTCTGTGTCTAGTCAGTTACATTATAGAAATGCTTAATGTAATGTAGAAGAAAATCCATTGGCTTTATATTGTTGTTTTTCAATATACCGATGTCAGCATCAGCTCACGACTAACAAAAAGTGTCAAGCTCCACCGCTCATGGTATTAATGTGGAGTGTCATTATGTTGGACAACAACATTAATAGTGTTTAAATCTTTTAATACCAGACGGTTTTGTTTTTGTCACATCCCAAAAGTATTTGTGGCTTCATCACAATGCAGTGTATTGTTAGAGAAACACAGACACATAAAGCTGTGATATAAAAGGGAAAAAAATACATTCCAGACAATACAAGATGATAGATTTCTGGATATTTCTCAATGACAACAGCACTATTTGCCCCTCCTCTCCAATCTACACAAGGTACCCTTGAGCGAGGCTTCTGACAGCCATGAGGTGGAAGTGCACATGTGGCAACAAGTGATATGAATATAAAAACAATTACCATAGCCTGACCATATAGGAGTGTCATTGCATGCAGTGTTTGGCCATGAGTCAGACATCTAAATGGCTTTCAGCTTCTAATGTTAGCTAACCATTATGATAGCTGCCTGTCACTACATCAGTTTATTTCTGAGTTGGTACTGTAACACTTGCACTCTTGACATATTGACAATTGCTGCTTTTCCTCACCTTGTCAGTGTCATGTGCCACTAATAATAAAATCCCTCAGTATCTAAAAGTCTACAAAATGATGTGCATGTGTAGTGAAAGACTAAAGCCGCAGTCACACAGGCCTAGAGACCAGTCAGCAACCCCCTGACAACCACTAGCTAGGGGAAAGCTAGGGAAAAAGTAGTGAATGAAAATTTAAATTTTTGTCATTTAGCAGTCACTGGAGGTTGTGAGGATTTTGGGTTGCAAGTCTGTAGGCCTGAGTGACTGGGGCTTTAGGCCTCGTCTTGGCTCTTGGAGTAGATCAGTCCATCATTCTAGCCCATGGGACATTTTTTCTGAATCCCAGCAGTGCTTTGGAAGTTGTCACATGCCGTAAAGAAGGATTATGACTGACACACGGATTTAAAAGACAGCAGAAGTAGTCCGCCTTACTCGGCTGCCCCTCGTGAACAAGCTGAGCCCACCAGTATGTGTTTCTCAGCAGAGCAGCAGAGAGAAACAGGGCACTGATCCCTGTGCACTCCGCCTCACAGTTCAGCAGTGTGGGAGGGGGTGGAAGACAGTGAGGAAGAGGAATGCTTATTCAGGCTTTTCACCGATAGGAAAGGGGGAGGAAGGAGAAATGCACAAGAAGGAAAACCGAAACTGCAAGTAATCTGACCCAGTTTTTCCTACAAACTGGTGACGCACACAGTTTTTCTATTTATTATCTAACTTCGGATTGATCTCACTATGAAGCAGAGAGATGGATCTCAGGGGAAGGTTGGCCTGTTAATAGCCACTGTTTATCATAAGCCATACACTCATGGATAAGCTATTTTTCCTCACACAAAAACATGTTTGCAGTGTGTGTTTGTGTGTGCGGAAAAAGTAGATTTTGCAAATGTCCTGAGGCTTCATTCATGTACTTTAGTCACCACTTAAAATCTGCTAACTGTTAGAAAATGAACAGGCTATGATACATGTAAAAGGGGGGCTGGATTGCAGCTTTGTTCAGCCAACCTGACCCGCTTTTACTTTAGGTTATGATTGCTATTATACTCACAATAAACCCACAGTAATTTATAAAGCATAATTTCTTACTAAGTCAGGAAAAAGCCAAAGATCTTTCTGAAGTCTTTGCAATTCTGAGCATGTTCACATGGAAACTTAAATGGAGTATAACATTGTGTTAAAATAACACAGAGGGGACTATTAGTTGTGATGCAAGAAGTAGATTTTAAGTAATACCATCATTGTTGCCATCTTGATGTTTTGAAAAGAGACATGATGACGATGGGATAGATCAGACTGAGAAACCAAGGGACCTTTGGGATATTTACTGTGCTTTATCATCATTTTTGACTCCAGAATTTACAAAATGTGCAACATTTTGTCTTTAATAGGACTTCAAACTATCGCTTGAAAGTGTTTACTAAGATCATTCAGCAATGGCGCTGAATTGTTTTCACAAACAGCCAGACTTCTGTTTGCAACTATATCTCATCATCTACAGTACACACTATCATCAAAAGATTCAGAGAATCTGGAGAAATCTCTGTGCGCAAGGGACAAGGTTAGAAATCTTTGGCCCCTCAGGGCACTGCATTAAAAACAGGCATGATTCTGTCATGGAAATCACTGCATGGGCTCAGGAACACTTCCAGAAATCATTGTCTGTGACACAGTTCACTGTGCCCATCCACAAATGCAGGTTAAAGCTCTATCATGCAAAGAAGAAGCCATATTTGAACATGATCTAGAAACGCCACTGTCTTCTCTGGGCTAAAGTTTGTTTAAAATGGATTGAGGCAAAAGGCAAACTGTTCTGTGGTCAGACAAATCAAAATTTGAAATTCTTTTTGGAAAACATGGATGTTGTGTCCTCCAGGCTAAAGAAGAGAGGGATTATCCAGCTTTTTATCAGTGCTCAGTTCAAAACCCTGCATCTCTGATGGTATAGGGGTGCATTAGTGGACTTGGTGCTTGCACTTCTGAAAAGGCTTCATCAGTATATACAGGTTTTAGAGCAACATATGCTCCCTTCCAGGCATCTTTTTCAGGGAAGGCTTTGCATATTTCAGCAAGACAGTGCTAAACTGCATACTATTACAAAGCATTGCTTTGTATTTGAAGAGTCTGGTTGCTGAACTGGCCTGCCTGCAGTCTAGACCTTTCACCAGTTGAAAACATTTAGAGCATCATGGATCAAAGAATATGATAAAGAAGACCCAGTGCTGCCGAGCAGCTAGAATCCTATATCAGACAAGAATGGGATAACATCCCTCTCTCAAAAGTCCAGCAACTGGTCTCCTCAGTTCCCAGACTGTTGTTAAAAGAAGAGGAGATGCTACACAGTGGTAAACATGGCCCTGTCTAAACATGTTGCTGCCATCAAATTCAAAATGTGCTCATATTTTTCATGAAATAGTAAAATGTCTCAGCTTAAGCATGTAATATGTTTTCTATGTGCTATTGTGAATAAAATATAGGTTTATGAAGAAGTCACTGCATTGTTTTTATTTACTTTTTACCCAGCATCCTAACAGTTTTGGAATTGGGTTTGTACTGTGAGACAGAACTGTCTCACAGTACAGTGATGGCATGAAGCCATCAATGGGACAAACTCATTATTTTCCATCTCAGTGATTGGCATTTCACCGAACGCTCTGACTCTACAGAGCAGATAATGCATCATTGCATTTCCACAAAACTTGATTCACATTCAAGTCTTTTGCCTGGTGACTCTGCATTTGTTTTGCTGTCACTCTGCAAACGCACAAAATGGGAAGCTCTGTTTGTTTTTTTTGACACTGTGCTAATGTTGTCTTACTGTGAACGTCAGGAATTTGAATCTAAAGCTCAGTCCGGTTTTCACAGCTTAATGAAAACACAAACACTGTCCCGCTGTAATCACCACTGATTGAAGACCCTGATTATGGTCTCTACTTAGGGCTCAGTATTGATAATTAGACAAGCTGTTTGTCAGTAGACAGCTGCCAACAATGGAGGTGTAAAAAGAGGAGTACCTCATTAGGAGCCTGATCTTAACACTGGGGTAGTTAGTCTGTTAAGGGAAAAAATGCTTTGAGCTCAGGAAGTCCTTAGCGATCTCCGCCCACTGCCTGGACTGATGTTGTGGGGGGGTTGGGGGGAGTATCAAAAATAGTCCTGATTTTCAAGCTGTAATGTACTGCCTTAATATGATTTATTTTAAAATTTTCATATAAACATTCAAAAAAACATTTCAGTTTCACTCTTAAATTTCTTCTGAACATTAACAGGTATTCCCAGTACAGAGTATACCTTGTTTTTAATTAGCCTCAATATTGTAAACCTTACTTAGGATCAGTGGCCTTATCTGTACACCACAGCCTTTCTTACTTCAGGTCTTAGATAAATAGTTTAAAATTCTGTTTCATGTTCAGTCAAATATCCATCTGAGGTTTATTTCTCAGCAGGTGTTCTGCTTCAGACAGAGTGGAGCAGATCTTGGTGTTAAAGCTATAAATCAGCATCATAATTACCCCAGATTCACTGTATGAGCTCCAACATCTTTGCTGTACCAGACACACTTATTATTGTTGTGACTGGACCCTTTGCACCTTTGTTTGCTTCCCAAAGCACCTCTGCAAAGTTCTATAAAGCAAGCGTTGGATAGAGGCATTCCATTTTTCACTCAACTATATTGAATATCCTCGCTCTCATGTCACCTGTCATTGTCAGCTAACTCGAGTAGTCTTTAATTTTGGGGGGATACAATATAAGTGATATAACAGCTCTGGTTGAGTATAGAGACGGAAAGCCCCAAAGCAGAGACGCATCTCAAATATTTTATGAGCGGGGACACTCTAAGCTTATAAATGAATAAAGCAATGTTGGAACCAGTCCAAAGAGTTTGTCTTTTAAGACTTTTCTGTCCTTTCTCAAAGATAGTTGGGCATTTTATGGATGTTTTTGGTTGCAGTATGGAACCGGAGGTTTCTTCTTTATGGGGTATTGCCGTTAACTAATCCCCTAGTCTGTTTTTCAGTAAAAACTAAGGTATCCTGGTCTAAATCCATCTAAAACTCCTGAGAAACGATCCCTGCAGCCTTGTCAAAGCTGATGCTGCAAGTAAGCACTCACAAAAGAAAAAAATAGAAGAAAGTCATATGACAAGATGCCTGGGGGCTTTAATGTGATTCTGCTGCCTGTGGCTTAGCCAGAGATGGGGGTGGTTTGATGCAGGCATGGGTGACGGGGGGAGATATAAATGATACTGACAGTGAATCACACAGTTGACATGCTGCGTCACACCTTTGTCACAGCCTTTGCTTGGAGATGTCACTGTCAGCAAGTTGTTTTGTTTTTTGGTTTTTTGCTGCTGTTTTTTGTCACACTTGTATCGTCTACTGAACTGTTTTGAAGGAGAAAAGGCCAAATTTACCTCTATTTATGTGAAAAGAGAAAATACAGACAACCAAAAAAACATCTAGCAGCTCATCTAGGGTTAGGGAAGGGTTGTGTTTTAACCACTTGCTAAATAGGCAAATTTTCAGAAACTTTCAAATGACGTCTCGTACATTCATTTTAACATTATAGTTTTTGTGTTCAAAGCTTTTCCATTTGGGAGTTTACAAGACGTGAAGATTTCATGGTAAATTAACCTTAAACCTAACCTAATTGTCGCTATAGTCACTAGTCGGTACCAGACGTACTAGTCGTTTAATCTAATTTTTAACATTTTAATTGATGCCCAATACCGGTAAATTGTTGTGTCCTAAATGTTGTACAGCCATCTGCCACCAGATGGAGCTGCAGCCCCGACATCGTTGTTTAAAAACACCATAACTCTGTTAATCTAGGCCTGATCTTTTTGTTAAGCCTATTATTGTTAATTATTTAGAAGGCGAAAGAATGAGATGAAATGAGCTTTCTCCGAAGGGTGGATGGGCTCTCCCTTAATGATAGGGTGAGGAGTTCAGTCGTTTGGGAGGGGCTCAGAGTAGAGCCGCTACTCCTCCACATCGAAAGGAGCCAGTTGAGGTGGTCGCCTCCTGGGTGAGGTGTTCTGGGCAAGTCCTACCAGGAGGAGGCCCTGGGGCAGACCCAGGACACGCTGAAGAGATTATATCTCTCGGCTGGCCTGGGAACGCCTCGGTGTTCCCCCGTTTAAGCTGAAGGAGGTGGCTGGGGAGAGGGAGGTCTGGGCTTCTCTGCTTAGGCTGCTGCTCCTGCAACCCTGCCCTGGATTTATTGTTTTGTTCTCATTTTAGATTTTAACTTTTATTGAGAGGGTTGTCATGAATTGTAGAACAATGTGCATCGTTCATAATGCACGGCACAATGTGCCACATTTTTCAGTCACATTTTTAGGTTTTCAGATGTTAATTTGTCATATTTTAATAATATGTGAACATCTTTCGGAGTAACGTGTTTTCATATAATATTTAACATCAGTTTATTTCATGTGGGGTTTTTTTTGTTTGTTTTGGGTTTTTTTTTCCTCCATCTTCATTGTGTGTTTGTAGTATAACATGCAATGTACATAATCCACGATGCGAGGTGCCACACAGTAGTATTTAAAGTATGATTCATTATTGGAGAATATGACTAATTATTTCAAATGCGTTTGTTTAGACAGTTTTTGACATTTTCCATTAACCGGTCCTCAAATTTAACTTGATATGAGTGTTTCTTAGTTTTAGACTAGTCAGTTAGTCTAATATTTTTTGCCCATTTAGTCAACTAAGAAATTAGTCAGCAGGAACATCCCTAGTTTCCAGACTTGTGGATGAAGGAAGACCTAAGGCAGACCTAAGGCAGACAACTAATCTGCTGCCGTTATTGAACAGAACAATGCAGAAAGTGAGCTTTGCTTTGTCAGCTGACTCCTACCTTCAAATGAATGATATTCTGGACTGTGAGCATCCCATCTGAAGTCTTTGTCAACATGTTTTTTTTTGTTTTTTTTGAGTAGTGGGCCTTAAAAGCATGTGACCTCAAAAAGGGACTTGTGTGAGTGTTTGTTGTTTAACTGTCAGTGTGTCCGTTGTTTCGTTGGAACGCTGCTGAAAGCCCTTTTGTGTTTAAAGCATAGCTAAGCAAAACTGACACATTTCCCTCATAAACTGAGAGGATAAAGTCAGTAGAAAAACTCTTTTTTTTTTTTTTCATTTTTTTGTCATTTTTTTAAAATCAGCTGCTTATCAGCTCTCTGCATATGGAGCTAGTGAATGCATGAGTGTATCTGTGTAAGCGTCTGTGGTTGACATATCTTCTGTAAATTATGGTAAATGGACTGATTCTTATATAGAGCTTTTCTACTCTCCCGGAGCACTCGAAGCACTTTATACAACATGCATCATTCACCCATTCACACACATTCATACAAGCAGTTCTTTCTATGCCTAAGTGCTTTCTATCTAACATTCACCCACAGTCACACTCCATACCATAGCAGCATTGTTGAGTAACATAACTTCTGCCTTTTTCAGGCTACTTGTTCTAAGCAGTAAACCATTAATAGTAAAGATCTATTACAGTGACTCATTACTCATTTATAGCTGGCTAAATACAAAAGTTCTGTAAGAATGAGCTTAAACTGGTAGGAAGTATCCCCCCCCCCGCCAAGAAATCAACTATCAACTACATTTGGTCTGAGCCCTAAAAGTTTAGTTCATTATTCAGTTCATTACCTCCCGTGCTCTGTTTCCTTCTCTTCCCCACTGTATTTGCTCCATTTGCCTCTCTGCTCCATCTTCCCTCTCCAACCAACCCTTCCTTCCTTTTTGCTGTTAGCAGAGCTGTCAGAAGTGTTTGAAGTGATTTCTCACTGCGTTTCCTCACCAGTCCTAGATTGGGATGCCTTGGGTAGTGTTCGCAGCCTCGGCCTTAAATAAGAGCTTAGTTTTCTATCAGCGGGATGGTTACCGTGCCCTTTCTGTGAAGTCGTTCCCAATGTAACTCCTTTGAATGCTCCCCTGGGCACCATTCGTGCTGCCTGGATTGAAGCACACAGTCTTGTAAAAATGTATGTCAACTTTGGGCAGATGCATTTCTCCTGACTTTTATTAGTTATTTTGTATCACTCGTGTCTCTAATGATGTGTTGAGGCTTCATAGCTGCAGGCTGTTTGTTCGCTAGCAGGCAGTCTGTAGTGTGTCCTCATGACACCCTTAATGCAATTATACTCCCATAGTACATAGATATAATAACCTCTCTGAGTAATGACCATAACATCTGTGTCTCTAATAACAGACACATTATTGCCTTTTGCACCCTCATAACTGACATTTCTGGCATTTTTGAGGAACACAATTAAGTTTTAATTTCCAAAACCATCTGGAGAGGCATGAATGTGAGAATGCACAAAAATATGTTGATTTGATTTCTTTTTGACAAAACAAAAATCATTCCAAACAAGTGCATAGATCTCAAAAACACAGTGTATATCCAGATGCTTTCTTTAATTATATTTTTAAACCCTCACATAAAACACATTTTTTAGCATTGCCTTCTATCATTTGTTCAATACCTCTTCATTGGCTCCAGAATTCCGTTTGACTTTCTTTACCTTACGTAAAACATCCTGAATGGCCAGGCCCCATCACATCTTAAAGAACTCACAGTACCATATTATCCCAATAGAGCACTTCTCCCGCAGAGTGCAGGCTTACTTGTTCTTACTGGAGTTTTTACAAATGAAATGGGAGGCAGAGCCTTCAGGTATCAGACCCCTCTCCTGTGGAGCTAGCTTGAAGATTGGGTTTCAAACTTTCCTTTTTGATAAAGCCTATAGTTAGGGCTGGATTAGGTACTGGTGGACCTCCCATGATGCACTGAGCACTTCTCCCCCACCCTTTTTTTTTTTTTTTTTTTTTTTTTTTTTTTTCCTTCTTTTTTTTTATCCTTTTTTTTTTTTTTTTATTTTTTTTTTTTTTTTTTTTTTTTTTTATTTTTTTTTTTTTTTT
>VUQS01007773.1:8006-25947 GCA_015108495.1 Heterochromis multidens
AATGTGGTCTAGAGGGTCAGCCTGTTCGACCTCCTTCGGGTCAGCCATCATGTGGCCCTCCAATCGCCCCTGTAGTTCTCTAGGGTCCACATTTTTCTTTCTTTCTTTCTTATATATATATATATATATATATATATATATATATATATATATATATATATATATATATATATATATATATATATATATATATATATGGCACATGAGGTAATAAGAAGAACCAAAATGTTTATCTTTGATGCTTATCTAGAATAATTTAATGTTAGACTGTGGATTATTTTGAATTTATTTGACCCAAAGTTATGCTCTCCTTCAACAGAAAAACTGTGTTTATGTTGCTTTTTGTTAAAGACTGATGTAGAGTAAGGCGGAGACTACACCAAACTACGTCCACATCTCAATGAAGCCATGCAATTACAACTGCAAACTCAATATTTTATCAGTCTCACTGTGTCTGTCATTTTTGCTTTGTGACTATTTTATAATAGACAGAAAAACTGAGTAAAATTTACCCCTCACCATCCCACTCCCTCAGTGTAACATAGCGGCTGAACAACAATAGAGCCTGCTCCATGTTCTCCTGAACAATAATCTGAGTAAGGTGTGACTGATACAGATATACATCAATATATACATCAATGGATTGTTATTCTCAGAAGCACTGCCCCTCTCCCCCCTCCCTAATAATGCTTTTCCAAGAATATTTTATTTCGTTTTTTTTTCTTTTTTTACACTCTATTGTCCAATAGTGGGCAGCTGAAAGCTCTGCAATTGGAATTTGCCTCATCCTCTGCTCCATGTTGGACCTAAGCCAACATCAGCGGCCATCTTTGTGCCAAACTGGGTTGCAGGGTTGGCTGATCAAAAACAATACATGATGAGAACTCCACAGGAGCAACAAATCATAAATGTGATCTCCCTCTGCTTGCAACTGAAGGCAGCCTTGTGCTAATGTTTGTGTGTAACTGTTTGATTTAGTCTCCGTAAAGCTGGCCTTGGGCAAAGCCCTAGGTTTGGGCTCTTTCATGACATTTAATAACTGTAGGATTTTTTTTTTTTAAAAAAAGAAAAAGAAAAAAAAAACCCCAAAAAAACCTGATGTTTGAAGAGATCTCAATAATGTGTAGATATTATAGGTAACTCACGTCATCTTATGGACTACAGGGTGGCTTCAGGGATTTTGTGGTCTTCAGCAGTGACACTGGTGTTCAGATGGAGTCAATACTCACTGTTTTCTGTTGTGTTGTGTTTCCTTTCATTACAAGTATCCTCATGTTTGCATGTGCACGGAAATGTTCCAAAGTGCTACCCTCAGACGCTGTAGTGGGTGGTGCTCATTTCTTTATTATGCATGAAAATAAAAAGTCTCATTGGGTGAAATGGGATAAACCTAACAACAATGCAAGACAGACAATTGGAAACACACACTGGGATAACTGTTCTGTTGGCTTTTCTTTTTGTTCAAGAAAAACAAGGGGTCTTGTTTAAAATGTTGTGGATGTCTTTAGCCTATTTCATGTTTTTATTACCTTATAATAAGGTCATTTTATGATGAGCTGAATATTGAAATGAATTTTACTATATCCTTGTGATGGGGAGATGTGCTCCCCTGTTTACCTGGCACTTCAGTTTGTTGTAATGCAATCGTTTTGTTATTTCTATGTATAAGTACTTGAATAAAGAAAAATATAACTTGCCTTCAGTTTACTTGGGTCTCAAAAGAACAAAAACATGCGACGTTTCAGTCTCATATTATTACATTAGCGCTTGATAGTGACCTTTTTTCTCGCTGTGTTCGTTTCCCATAAAACTTCCTTAGAGGAAGCAGACGTGGCTAAGCTCCGGACTTCCTGTTTAGACCTCGGCTGCTGACTGGTAGAAAGGACTGATACTCGGAAGATAGTAAAACTACCCAATGAAACCGGAGTGAAAGTTCACTCAAAATGAGCTGGTATGTATCTTGACTACATTGTTAAGAATAAAATATAACCGGAAAGGATCCATTCACGATCATTTTAGTACTGAGTTGTCGACAGGGCTCGGGCTATAATCTGGAGGCGCTCACAGACCCTACAGTGTAACTGTAGTTAGCTTTAGCGTGTTAAACCAGGTGTTTCACGAATAAGAACATCTACTAGTAACCTTTCTGTGAAACTACTGTCCCCCAAAACGCTTTCTGTAAAACATTTGCTCGCAAAGCTGTAGTTGTTACAGAAAGCTGGCAGTTAACTTCGTAAAAAACAAAACAAACCAAAAAAAAAAAAAAGGCTCGACAAAGTCGTATAGTAGCTACTTGGACAGTATCTGTTAGCTAGCAGTTAGTTCGCCTGGTTGCTTTAAAATGAAGGAACAAAGAGACGTAGCTGCTCTCTGAAGTTTAGGCTCCTTGTTTATACGGTTTAATAAAATCTAGGTTGTGGCTTTTGCAAAACGCAGAAACTTCGTGTAGCCAGTTGTCAGGTCAGAGGGCTTGTGACGGTGAAGCCATTTAAAGGGATTTAAACGTCGATGGACAGTAGTCAGCTGTGACTAGCTGGTATGTTGGTATGTTGGTACATGTTCTTGGGCTCTTTGTTATTTGTGAACTTCTATGCAGTGATAGTTGTGTGTCCTTTTCATTTATGTATGTCTCGCAGGAGTCCCGGTGTCTTGCCTAAAAGTGATTTCCAATGTTTCTGTGTGTTTTTATGTCTAATACCTTCGCTTATATTGGTAAATAAGCTGTAGTCAACATGCTTTATAAGGAAGTTATACATACAATGAAGAAATGACCTGTTTAGCAAGTATCTTTATGACTGCATTATTGTACCTACTCTGTTACTACTCTACCTTATAATCAATCCAGTCCTTCTTGTTCAGTTCTTCACGAGGCTTTAAAATATCTTTATAGACCTGTTATGTTATATTTGTACCAATTTCTGCTGCCCTCTTGGCCAGATCTCGCTTAAAAAAAAAAATACATTTTTAAATGTCAGTGAGACTTTTACCTGGATAAATAAAGGATATATAAAAGTCACTTTGCCAAAAACTAATTGCTTCCTCTGCCTTGTGACAGGAATGTTCTTACTGCTTCAAAATGACTTGATATCATTCATGAGAGGTATTGTTTGACACATTATAGGCCAACAAGTCATTTACAACTGTTTAAATGCTGGCAGTCATTTTTGGGCAAATACCGGAAATGACTTTTTGGCAGACAGTCACTTTTTGGCACAATACCAGAAAGTAAGTAGGGAGGTGAGTGTGTTGACATCCCTAATATATTAATGCTAACAGGCTGTGGGATTCAACAGGGTTTTTTTCAAGCTTCTTTGACACCCATATGTTTTCTTCATAGGAAAACAGAAGTTTATGATTCTGGGTGCCCACAGGTAGCAGCAATGAATGTAAAAGGGGCCAGCCTGGCACATTTTGCCTGAGGTTTTAAGGACACAGGATACAATTCTGACCCTTTTTTTTCAAGCAGAAAAGCAATATTATTTGGTCCCAGTCTCAAATGCAAAACAAAATGATCAACCGAGGCACTTGAAGATAAACTCCTTTATTAAAAAGTAATTTTTAAAATGCTGACATGGTGGCAGATCATTTATTTAAAATATCATTATGTTTTGTCGACAGGGCACAGACATGTTAGGAGGGTCGCTGAGTCGGATGTTAAACGTTATAGTTGCATTACATTCGCATAGCCATTTAATGTTAGCCATTGGAAACATTTTGGCCTGTGGAACAAAGTTGATTTCACAACGGCAGTGCCAGCTGTCTCAAGCAAAATGGTAGTGTGCATTTCAGAATAATTTGAGAAGGATAATACTTTGGATGTTGTTACTGTGAATTTAAAATTACTCAGTTTGAATTCTTTGAACAGATGTGGATGCCAGTCCTCCAGTGTTTCCTCCTTTGGTCCAAAAACCACGACAACATTGTTCACATATTGCCATTTGCAAATCAGTTATCAAATACTCATATCTTTTAGTTTTTTTTTCTTACAGGAATGGCAATTTTGCCTATAAAGCACTGCCATTCTGCTTATATAAGCTATTTGGTTGGTTAAGGGTTTTGACAGGAACTGTAGTCACACATGGTCAGAAACTGTTTTATTTTCCACAGGTTGAGTATTTACTTGTACTGGGTGTGGTTGCTAAATTAAACTCCCTTAAGGCCTCAGATACAAGCAGTTGGTTATTGTGAAGGCATAACAGAAAACAGTTTGTAGCCAAAATATGATCCAGATGAAAAAATGAAATTTTGCATTGTTTTAAGGTTGTGGTTTTTTCCTCCATACTCAGCCATTATCTTTACAGGCCTTTTTTAAAGAAAGCTGGCAACACTTATTTCATGCACAGTAAAAAAAAACTACTGTTTAAACCAAAAAAGATGTTTGAACTTGATCTGGCAAAATTCAAAAGCAAAATTCTGCTAAGGTGCAAACCTACCTGATTTGCAGAGCATATAAACTTGACACTCCAGTGCTCCCACTACTCCCTTTTAAAACCATTTTCTCCATCCTTTGGTCTAAGAATAACTAGACCTATACAAATCAGAACTTTAGATGAACAATGTTTAATATATTTCTCATAGAATCTTAAAGGAGCTCTGCATGACTTCCAGAAAACCATTATTATTATTATTATTATTATTATTATTGTTGTTGTTGTTGTTGTTATCAATAATAATAATAATAATAATAATAATAATAATAATAATGACACTCTCAGTTTGTAAGGTTAGCTGATAAAGTAAATAGAAAGTGTTCAGCTAAGGCCCCAGTTACACAGGCCTAGACACTAGTCGGTGACCACTGGTCGTGAGAGAAAAGGTGTATTCCCCAGCCGGTTGATGATTGGTTGTTGGAAGTTGCTGGGAGTCATTGTAAAATCAGCTGCTAAAGCCCCAATCAAGCAGGCCTAGAGACTGGTCAGTGACCCAAATATGTATTCCCCAATTGGTTGGTGAATAGTTGCTGGCAGGGGAAATTGGTTCCAAAGAGTTGTACGGTGCTGCACTGAAAACCTCCTTGCAATTGTTTTGGCCACAAGTAGGCTGCTGTTGCCTGTAGTTTTCATTGAGGATGCCTACTTGTCTGTAAACACTCGCCAGCTATTTTCCGAGCAGTAGTGAAACTGTGAAAGTGTGACACAAACCAGAAACAGAAACCATTTGCTTTCAAAAGAAAAGTGCTGCCTTTTGAAATGTGTTTGCTGAAGCAGCGAGGCACAGCTTTTACTTTGAAGATCAGTGTTCCTTGTTTCTCCAGAAGAGGTACTGAGGCAAGGCGCTCAAGAGCAAACGTAAACATCACATCTATTGGATTTTCATACATCATTTGTTCCGAGTCCTTCATGTAGAAGTCACTCCATAGGCTGTCAGGGAAAAAACTCATTTTTATAAGTGAGATTATAATCCATACAGACATCAGTAATTAAGAACGTTAATATGAATGCCTGATAATTTATTCAGTCTTTGCAATAATGTGAGCGATACTTTGTGGCCAGAAGGATAGTTTCTCTTCATCCTCTAATCAGAGTTATACACGCTGACACGGGATGTGACGTAAGGAATGACCCTCACCATGGTTTTAACATTCATTTTAATATGTTTGTCGTGCACGTAAGCCTTTTTGGTTGTCACATATTTATGTTCACAACTGTTGCATTCTCTCTTGTTTAGCATATTTTGCATTTCATTGTACTTGCAATTCATCTATAACTATAAAGGATTAAAAAAATTTTTTTTTTTTACAAATATTCAGAGGTTGGTCATACCACTTCTTGTATGGGACATTTTACACGTTTGAAAGGAATTTTGCATAATTCATGTCTTGCATCTGATGATTCATGAATGTAGTTCAAGAGGAAATGCAAAGAAGATAACTTTTTCAGTACACTTATGACGTGTATGTATATTGACTCACTTGTAATACGTTACACGTTCTTAGTGTAATTTTCAGGCAAGACTGTAAGTAACCATGATAGCGTCACTCAGTTCAGTCATTTGGTCAATAGCTGGCAAACGACACATCTACCAGCACGCACCGCCAACCACAAGGTCAAGAGTGGGGTGCTTGCCCAGTGAAAAGAGTCCTTCATGGGCTCTGCTGACTGATGCATTCCAGCAGGGCCTGCACACTTGGTTCTATGACGTGAGAGGTTTGACTTCAGGGTCACCATCAGAACAATTCCACTTCCCAGCATCTTAAACTAGTCCTCTGTGCTCCATGGAATATCTGAGGTCAAATGATGCACTATCCTTCTAATGATGTACACATTTGCAGTTTTATTGAAAAGCCAATGGTTACTCCACTTGGTGCATAATGTGTCCAGAATCGAGAAGACTGTTATGTCTTTGTTCTTGCCTACGTGCTTAGTTGATGGCAGTGACGTGTATCCTATTACAGCAAAGATTAGATAGCTCAATAAATGCAAGATGACCAACTTGTTGATAATGGCTGCATGTGTAAAAGAGCCGTTTTAAATGCGTCTAGTCAAGGAATGGGCAGAATCATGATCCACCGCAGTTCTCCACCAGTTATTTGGTTAAATCCATGTTATCACATAATTATGTGTATATATGTTTTGCATAGTTATAAAACCTGTCACTTCGGCTTGAGGCTAAAGACCCAGCTGACAAATCTCTGCATCCTGTCTGATTTTATTGTAAAAGTTCTTACCAGAAGTGGGATTTTGTATCTTTATCGTTTTGATGCTTCTTTAAGAACGATGGCTCCTCATGCTGTCTTCTGCTCACAAAATATATTACACCTCCATAATGTTTAATGTGTCCAATGAGCATTATCCTTATTTTGTCATAAGTAATCAGACAAGTGCTTTTGCAGGATTTATGGTCCCTTGTTGGTGTCTGTTTGCCTGGGTCTCAGGCTGTGCAGAGAGAGGGATTGTAGGGATTCAACCTAGCCAACCCTAGCTTGGCTTCTGAAAAGCCAACCACGCATAGCCTTACAGTGATAATCTGCGCTTAGGTCTAATGCTGATTGGTTAAAAAGTTAGATTGAACAGGAAAGAGAGCGACAGCAGCATTCTTCACAATGAGGAAGAAGCGTGAAAAATGAAAGCACAGACGATGGTTGTAGTGGACAGTTTTCATTGTTTTTAACACGTTGTTTCACTTCAATACAAAGAAGTTTTTGCATATTGTAATTTCTGTCTTCTCACAGCAGGTGCTAAGCTCAAACACAACAAGACTACCCCACATTACCGGCTGGTTTACATATCTTTAAAACTGCCCCCTTGTGAGAGTACACAGCTACAACATGAAGATATGCGTCTGCAAAACTGTGGGCCTTTTAGATTTTAGTTAATCTGGATTTGGAAAGTTTTAGATGGTACTGTTATTTTTCATGTGGCAAATTAAGATTGTCCATGATAATAAGATCATCAGGTCACCCACCACTCTTTGAACTTAAAAATGTGCTATGTTAACATCAAATACTTGATCAGTGTTTCCGCAATTGTCTGAAAAATCCTTATTTATTTGTCTACCCACGCCTGACATCACTAGGAAACCAAATTTGGTTTCAGAAAATACTGGATTTCAGTTTGTGTAATGCACATATTTTCTTTGTTTTTAGCAGTCGTCTGACCAGGCCTCTGCCATGTCAGACCCTAGTTCTGAGTTCACAGGACTGGGCTTACCAATGTTTCTAAATGTGACAGCCCCTACAGAAATATTGCTGTGTGAAGAAACATTAGAAATGATTCTCACAGTGACTACCATCCTCCCTCTTTCTCATTCTCTCCCTCCGCTTGCAGTTTCCCTCCCCAAAGCACGCTTCACCCGGTGTGTTTGCCAGTTCTCATGAGCAGGTGAAGAGAGTGACCACTTTTTTTGGCTCTTTGCTGAAGTGCACATACTCTGAATCTATAACATTAAGAGCTTCCTTCAGTTTTTTTTTTTCTTTCCCCAAGCAAGTATGTTCTTTGGTACATTAAAAGGAAAATCCACTCTAATATAGTTACAATTTAACAGACCCTCTTGATGTTATAAGAAGTACATGCTGGGTCCAAGCTGTAGAAAAACTGAAAAAAATCAGAGCGTTTAAAGCAAACATTTAAATATACGTAAGTGTTCTCCTGTTCAGAAGACTCTTGCATAATACTCTTCTATTGTCTTTTTGCTGTGGATGTCATGATTTACGTCTTGACACACCCATTAAATAGGAACAAACTCAAAACCTGCTTCCAAATGTTGGGCAATGTTGGTAGAAAATCAAGTTTCCAATCAATTCCCTTAACTTTCAGTTCAAAGACATCTCCATTACACACATACAGCATTTCATACACAGATACCCTTAACAAAATTATTTAAAAAAAAAAAAAAAACAGTTATAAACATCATTAAAAATCGTAACAAGGAAAAAGTCTCTCTCAGATTGATGTTTCTTATTATTTCTATTATTTTTCTACATTTTATACCAGTCGTTAGGAGCAATTGTTAAAACATATTAATATCTGTCACTTGTGTAATTACTGACTTTTGTTTTGGGACCATCCAATTGCTGTGACAATATAGGCTTCAATAGTCTGATTGTTGGGATTTTTCTGTATTATTGTAGTGTTTTTAACCTACAATATAAAGCACCTTGAGATGACTGATGTTGTGATTTGGCACTATATAAATAAAATTGAATTGAATTGTTTAGTTGTTGCTTCTGCCTAAATTGTAGATTAATTATTCTCAAACACTTGAAAGTGAAGTAAGTAAAAGTGTTACAGATCATTGTTTGTAAGTGCATGTGCAGAACACAAAAGATTGCGTTAGCAAGTGGAACCGTCATCATAAAATGTGTGCTCAACTATATTAACAGATGGGATATGTAGTTAATGCTAAAAACTAGTTAATGACTAGTTAAAGTCCTAAACTTTCTGCTGATTTCTTGTTATACAGTCTGACTGGGCTGAACTGCTTCTTGTGTGGTTGTTTTGTCTTAAATCTTAACTGATCTTACAAGATGTAGTGTGGCTGTGTGGAGGCTGTTTTCTTCTTGTTTTAACTTTGGGAGAACACTGATCTAAAAGCTCTCTGTGTTTAAATCTCCAGCTGTTGTGCTTTGGCTAAACAATCCCAAACAATTTCAAAGACAGTTACATAGGTACGTACTGTCCTTAGTGTGACGTTATAGCGTTCCTATCACCTAATCGGAGAAAGGTGAGTCACATAAGATGAAGTTGAGTAATTTCTGTGGGTATTTTCCATGTCGGCTCACCCAAACAATGACATATTCAGTGGGTGAAACTAATCTCCTGAGCCAAAAGCAACAAAATGTTTTCAGGCATTTGTAATTGGTTTTGATTCAAATAAAAATGTGTTTTTAATTATTTAAAAAAAAAAAACAACAACTAGTTCAAGGCTGTCAATTCCTGGTTATAACCTCAAGTACAGGAAGCTACCAGTGAAACCTGTTTTTGTTTTTTTTTTCTAATTTATTCTTTTTTTTTCTCCAAGATTAATCTTGCTGTTATTTGACCATGTTGAGTTTTGTGATTGAGCTGTCATCCAAAGGATGTTCCCCACACATCTGTATCTTTCACTGGTTGCACAACGAGGTCCTACATCACACCCTAACTTTTCCATCTCATTAGTCTACACACCTTTCTTTTGACACAGCTGCTGCCTCACCCTGCCTGTCAGTAGCAACTGTCCATCATATAGCTTAGATTTCAGACCATTAGTGCCACATCAATGACAACATACAACATAGAGCCAATCACAATAGTGAGGCAGTGTTTTCTGTCTCGTGGATTTCCAAGGCACTCTGATGCGCCGCAGCAACTTATTAAGGCATAGGCAAGGTTTTTGAAATGGGGATAAAAGACTGTGTTTTAACTAAGAAGGAACAAGTTTCTTTTTCTTTTTACTGAAAGTAAAGTGGGGATCTCTGTGCCTTTTCTTTCCTGAGTGAAGAAAAGTTGTACTTCATTCTGAAAATTATATGAAACTATTGGAGATACACCAAGCCTTATGACATGTTTTGGTGTTGATTGTTGTTATGGCTTTGTCTTTTTGAGTCCTATTATATGAAGGTGTCTGGAAAAAGGCTCGCTATTTTTCTGACATTATAACATCTGTGTTTGATTGCCAGCTGGGGTCATGCAAAATCACACAGATGAGGGGACAACCACTTCTGTTAAGTGATATCCGCTTGCAGTGGCAGCCAGATGTGATCAGTGATGACACAAAGTTAATGTACATGTCACTGACAGCATGTTTGAGAGGAACAGGGTTAGACAGCCTCAGATTGCCTGTGTCAGTGATCTAAAAGAGGCACTTGTTCACCCGAAGACCTGCGCTGTCCTTTAGTCAGGCATCATGCAACTGTTGACAATTTAAGCATTCATTAATCTCACCTTTTTGGTAGTCATTTCCTGTTGCTTGTATCTGTCACCACTCATTGCTTTTTTTTTTTAATTCATTTCAGGATCCCCTTCAAGATTGGACAACCAAAAAAACAGATTGTCTCTAAAACTGTAAGTCACAAGAACAAACTTTTACGCTATCCCAACATTCAGATAAAAAAGTAGTTTAAGGAAATGTTATTTTTAAAGAGGTGCTTTTTGTTAGCTGTAGTTGTTCAGCTTCACGAATGGCATAGACCACACGAATAGTAGTCTAAATACTGTCATCCAAAAAGACTTATTAGATGCCAATTTGTCATTCAAGTCATTCAAGGGGGCAGAGGTGGTTACCTTGAAGTGACAGTGAGAGGGTGTTCTTCTTGCTGGAGAAAACCACTTCCACCATAATGGGTCTGTGGCCTGGCATTTAAACTATGAGGCAGGGTTTCCAGCTTCCTGTGCCATCCTAGGCAAAAACCATGGAGTGGGAGAGATGGTGACAGCTGTCTCATGAGTAGGTCCAAACTCAGATTAACTCTCAGATTAAAGCACAGTTAAACTGTGGGAGTCACAGATTAACAAAAAGTTCAATTGTATTATGATATAATTATTTGATACATGATGCACTACAGTACACCACAACATCTATGTGTGTTTTTAAAAAAAGGACCTCTAAATAGTCAAAACTGAAAACTATTTAATATACATTCACTACAATGCAGTGTCAGTGTTGTGTGGCTTAACAAGATTATTCTATAATTTGTATTCCCCCCACTGGTCACTGTTCCCCTGTGAGTTCTTCTTCACAGCAGGTTGGTTAACAGTGTACTGTTCAGTTAACTGTTGACTGTACATCAAAGTAGCCACATCCATAATAAACATATAGATATGTTATTAATGCATCAGTGCATGACTACTGAGTAGATTCCAGATCCATGCAAACATGCAATTACCCTGGGAACTTGATGCACTTATGTATTTCACCTGCATTTCAACTGCTCAAACCCCCGTCCGGTCATCCTGCCCCGTAATCCCACAGGTAAAGACATGGTTAAGTGGTAAAACACAAGCCTTCTCAAGCAATCATTGTTGCTGGCATGTATTACATCTCATACATATATTTATTGTCCATTATAATTTATCTAGTCATTATTTGTACCACGTCAAAATGTTAATGATGCAATGTTTTTTTGTTTTAGGTTGAAAGAGACTTTGAGCGAGAATATGACAAACTCCAAAAGTAAGTCTACATTATACTTTGAGGTACACAGTAACTAAAGTTTCTCTGTGTTATCCAGAGTTATATGGGTATTAAAATAAAAGGTTTATATTATAGTAATATATTGCATGTGTTGCCAAGTGTGTTGGGAATTCATGTATGCATGTTTGTAAAAGTGTATTTTTTTGGTTTTAGCTTGTTGCTTTGTATGTATATAATATAATGTTTTTGTATTTATTTTCTTCTCTTGAAATAAATTACTTACTGTGCAATTCCTAGTCAGAAGAATAAAGTAAGAAATATGAAATACTTATTCCTTGTCACACATGTAGTTTCTCTTTTCCATTTACCAGCTTTTGCTAGTTTTGGACATCTATTTTTCTTGACATTAAATTGTAAAAAGGCTGATCTTTCGGCTGTGGTCAAGTTTGAAATGTCCTAATATTTGATTTCGTCGTGGATGTAGAAATTCTGTTAATGTCTTTTTATTTTCAGTGTTTCTGTGAAACAAAGGCAAGTGGGGTTCACATCATTTAAAATGCAAAACCTGAATGCTCAGTACACTCAGACCCTGTCTTACTGCGAGGCTGAGGTTACAAAAACTCCCTGAGGGCCCAGCAAAATGAGTGGGAGCATCATTTTCCTCTCAGGTTTTGTTGAGTAGGAGGGCCCTTTATCAGGAAGGTGTGGTGCCAATAGACCTTATAGATGAGTCAGAGCAGCAGGCATGTAGAGACATTTAGGTTCTCCACCCTAGAGATCCATATCAACATATCATGGTGCTCCTGTGGTCTGAATGCAGTATACATAGTAGTAGCTGATTCTTGTGTTTGAAGTTTGTCCATCTGACTAAAGACATTTTCATTTTTCTATAACAAGGATAATCTGTTTAGTTCACACTCCCCCATATTGAAGTATAGACCCATTTCAACACCATTTTAGCTTTACTGTTTGAATAATCTCTGTGATGTATAGCAATAGAAAGATAATTTTTTTTAATCCTATGTCCTATTCGCTGCAGTATTATTAGCTGCAGTCAGACTTAAATCTCATAGAACTAGCCTTGACGAGAAGAACAGGCAAAACTCCCCCAAATGAGATCTGAAAGGCTACATGCAGATGTACATAGTCTTTGTCTGTGTGTGCACACTTTTCCACTATAACCTGTCACATCCTCCAAATTAATGATGGTCATATCTTGCTCTCATATCCTGTGTACATCCTGCTGGAAACATGTCTGATAATTTCCTGTGGACCTGAATTGTTGTTGCTTTGTTATCTGTGTATAGTGAAAAAGTGACTTTAAAGTGCTAGCTAGATGACAAACATTAAAAAGAAATCATCCTATCCCTCCCACCACATATGAAGCATTTGCACATGCTTCATATGAGCTAAATATAAGTCAGCACTGACTTGTGGGTTCACACAAGATTTAAACACTACTGTGAAACACTAAGTGAAATTCCTCAACTTAACCATATTGCACCACAGTGTCTTACTTTCTGCGTGGATCTTATTTGACCACCTGATCTGTTTTGAACAGACCAGTGATTGGCAAAAGTCTCCTCTCCTGGGCTAGATTTTCTAAAGCCTAAAACCAGAGCCCAGAGAAGATGGAATAGTCTACTTCCCCCTCGTTCCACTTACATGACAATAGGGCTGAAAGCCTATAATGGATTTTTAAATTTTTTTTTTTTTAACCAGTGAAGATATATATAATCCAGTAACTTTTTAAAATCAATATGTTGTAATAACAGGGTAGGAAATCCAAATGTCCTAATATAGAACTGTGCAAATATATGTGAAAAAGAAAAAATATTCCAGTGGCCAACTTTAATCTACTTAACTTAGAGAACTCTAGTTAGTAAAATTTGACTCAGTGTGATATAATTCTTGGTTTTAGATGTGATTTACGTGGAATTACAGTTCCTGACCTGGTTCTTGTGTGAATAGCAATGCGCCAGTGCCTGCCTAAAAGGAATCCGGCGTAAATAGTCATGGTGGAATGTGGTAACGATATATTCAGTATTTGTGTTTGACAGTCTTTAGTGTCTTTAGCTTTCACCACCCTGTGTGGCATGATGGCTGTGGCTGCATGGGTACAACGTTTGGGGCACAGGTACGAGGGGCAGCAGCTGTTCCAGTAGGTCGCTCTATTAGCACCTTTTGGGAAGAGACTCCACGCTCACCTGGCACTCATCCAGGATGGCTCTCTCACTGTCAGTGCTGACAGAGTAGGGAAAATGCAACAGTATTTTTAAGTAGGTGGTAGTGTCTGGAACATGACTTTCACATGCACAAATAACCATCACAAGAATATATTCTGAGTGTACAGGCACTGGGCTCAGAGTGCGCTAGTTTGTTTACATAGTAAGATACTTTCACCCACTATCTTACAACCCAATGTCCATGACTGGCAGGATTGTGCTGTAATGATGTTATTTTTATTTTCCTCATCTTATATTTTTTGCTTGGTACTACTAGAGTCTAGTATTACAGTCTAGACATTTAGTTTGATTTCTCAGATGCCTCTACTTTATGCAATCACAGACAGAAACTCTAAAATTGACAACTTATTACAATTTGAAAATGTTTATAACAATGTCAGAAGCAATTATCAAGTTGCAGGTATGACTGAAAATGCAATTGTAAAATTATATTATATGATGCTGCATGGAGTTTTTGTTTCTGGTCAGAGTTTAAATACTGCTGAGATGTTCTCGACTAAAGAGGAAAAACTGTGATGACCTGAACTTGTCACATTCACTCTCCTGGTCCACATATGTGCTAAAAATTGACTTAATGTACTGTAAAGAAAACAGGAAGGATCGCTCTCAGTTATTAGATACTCTCCAAATCTTGCCTGAAGCATTGATGATAAATTTGCTGCAATTTGAAATGCCTGTTTCTGAATATTTGAAATGTAACCGTGTATTTTTATTAATTTAGAGAAAGCCTAATATAGCTTGTGAGACCCAGTTCCATCTAATTGGTGAGAGGGACACAAGAAGTTACTGTGGAGATTGTTCTGACAGAGTGTTTTTTCTTTCCTGTGGTGTGAACAGTAAGGGATGAAGTTACATCATTTACTGCAAATGACATTTTTGGAACAACCTCCATCTGGTCTGTGGCGATTTAGTATAAAATCCTTAAACGTCAAGAGAAACAAAAGCTTGAAGAGGAAATGTTATGTTAAAAAAAAAATATATTTTAATACTTGTCCTTTCTTGGATAAACAAACAAACGAATAAAAGAAATTGCATTTGCAGATGAAGATCTCAAACCAAAGTTGTCACAGTGCGAGTGCATTGGCTAATACCACATATGACACTGTATGTTGCGTTTTGGGTGACTTGAATATTTCTTTACTGTCTTGTAAATGCTGCTTTTTAACTAGTTATCATTTTCAAACCCTTCAGTTTAAGAGTTTGTATTTGTTCAGTGTACCTGTGATTATCCTCAATTAACCACTCTTTCTTTGTTTCCCAGCTGCTAAATGCTTAAAAAAATGCTAAAGCCTTTTAATTGGAGCCGCCTGACTTCCAATTTTGATTTGCTGCTCTGAAAGAGCCCTACCTGTTTTCCTAGTGTCTTTACATCTTGTGGATACATGAAAAAAATCCAATGAGACAGTTATTGTTACTGACTTCCTGTTTGATATTGCTCTTAAAAAGCAAGGATGGAAGTGAAACCTCACTGCACTGCATTTTTCATCAAACAGCAGTAGTGTTATGATGGCAGTCTCAGGGGAGATTCTAAACCCCTTGTTTGCCTTAATTGATATAATGAATGGCATGTGTTTTCAGCCTCCATAGTCTGGTAATTGCCATTTTTAACACCCATCAATGGAATATGTGCAGTGGAATGATTGAAGACGTTAATGCTTTTGAGCGGAAATGTAGTTGACTGAAAGATTCACACTACTGTTAATTAGCTAACAGATTTTATGTGGAATCAGTCAAATGTGTAATTCCTTCTTAATCTATATTGTTTTATGTCTTCTTTTTTGAGGTTTGTGTTTTCTTTATCCATGTCAAAGTTTTTGTCCACATGAATGGGTTCAGGGGGATTCAGGGATGCATTGATTTGAAATTTTCCATTCCTACTTTTGTAACGGTGGTAAATTGTAATAATGAATTGTTTTAAAGTTTTTCAACTGTTGATTTAACTTTTTTTTTTTAGCATTTGGCCAGCACAAATCGATTGATAAACTTGATCTTAATTGAACATATCAGTAAAACCAAGTTGATATTAGCAGATACCAGAAGTTAATTTTGAATACAGTATAGATTATTAATTAATCTGCGTTAGGATTGCTGATTCTTTACTGTACCACAAGGCAAGAAGCTGGCTGATAATCTATCTTCTGCTTGTCCCACAGGCTGGAGGATCAGACAAAAAAGCTTCACAAAGACATGAAGAAAAGCACCGAGGCTGATTTAGGTGTGTTCTGTCACCAACTTGTGTGTTACCGCCTGGTATCCCATTGATCACCACTTGTTCACCAACATACTTGATGTTGCTTGGCAGGTTTTTCAGGGCCAGAAAGATCTTTGGGTGCCTGTGTTTTGTTTTTTGTTTGTTTTGGTTTTTTGTGGCGTGTTCGATCTCCAAATGATATGACATGAAACGATTGTGTGTGAGCCTCTGCCTTAATCTTCTTTTTTAGGCATTTGTAGCAGGTGTGTTTTTTTTCTCTGTTTGCAATATTCAGTTGGGGCTTATGGCTTACCATCTTTGCCATCATTTATCCATGCATTTGTCTGCCACAGAACTCTTGTTTACTTAAGATTTATTTGCCTATTTGTTGGTTTTGTGTTTGTGTATTTGGGAAGTGGTAGTAGACATGGCCTGTGGTAAGTAGTCACTTGTGGGGGTGGAAGTGCGGGGACGGATGGAGCAGTGAGAGACTTCTTCATTTCCTCTCCTTTGTGCTCTGGAATATGAATGTCTGCATCATCAAAGTGTCATAGCTGTCAGGGCCTCATTATCGTTAATGGATTCCATCTGTTGCACAGGTCCCATCTCCACTAACTGCTACCAAACAAAGAACTGGACCTACTCTGCATGTCAGCACTGCATTTAATACACTTCTCTCTGTATCAAGCTAAAGGTGTTTATATGCAGCACTCTATTGAATATGCTGACAATCATCTGGTGAGGCCCAGCAATATCGTTTTAAGGGCTGCTCCTGTTCACATGTCAAATTAGGCTAAATAACAGAAGGCAAATAAAGTATGTTAACTTTTTTCTTTTCTCAGGTGATTGTAAAGGACATGAATTTCACCTATTTACTCACTGCTAATGGCAAACCCTCACGTCACCTTTTGATTTTCACGACCCTGTAATTAATATGTTTGTCAGTCAAATCAAGCAATGCATTACTTGTGCAAATTGAGGGAGATGCAGAAACGCTACACCGTGATAATTGATTGGTTGAAAATTGGTCCCAAGGGAGTGTGAAATGACCAATGACTGTTCCAAATCTCCATAAAGCCCATATTCAATGCAGCTCCTCTTGTCAGCTTGTGTCTCCTCAGTGCAGCTCATTTATTTTGACAGTGAAGCCATAATCTGATACGTGCTCTGTGTCTAAACAAAGTGGCATGAGTGCAGATTAACGGTAATTGATGCTGTCAGTGTAGAAACATGGCAAAAAATTCTTGTTGCACTGGTGAATATTCAAAACGGCAGGCAGCCCCACCACCCCCTCAGATTTTTACAATGGGGGCAGCACTGTGCCATTCGAGTTGTGCACTTCCCGACAGGCTCACTTTTGAATACTCTACTTCATGTAAACAGTGATGAAATGCTTAAAGCCTTAGTTTTATCCACAAAAATTGCAGCCACAGTTTAAGCACAATGTAAGAGTCTTATATGGGATTAGATTAAAATGCGTAGATGCAGATATCTTCAGTTCATGACTTCACGACTTTCTGTTTTCACAAAGTTAACTGTGTGTTTTAATAGTATTTTCTCCTTTGTGTGTTATGTGTACATTTGCATGGCTGACAGCCATGTCTAAGGCAGCAGTGAAGATCTCTGCAGACCTGCTGAGTAACCCGCTGTGTGAGCAGGACCAGGCCTTCCTGGAGTCTATGACTGCTTTAGATACAGCCATGAGAAGGATGGACTCCTTCAACCAGGAAAAGGTAAGACTCTTTCCCACAGTTTGCGTCTTTAGTATGTTGCTCTTTTTATGCCGTCTTTCTCTTCTTTGTCTTTTTGACACAGTGATTTTCTTCAAATCGTTTGAAATATTTTCCCTCTAACAAGCAAAGTAGGAAACTAGACAAGGTTTTTTTTTTTTTTTTTTTTTTGAAAATGCATTTTTTTTTTTTTTTTTATTTTTTTTTTTCTTTGTTTTAAAATT
>VUQS01007782.1:5671-21744 GCA_015108495.1 Heterochromis multidens
TAATCTATATACTTTTATACTTTACATTTGTGTTCCCCAAGAGATGATTTCTTCATGATGAGAACCTTACCAATTTCTTGTTCTTACCAATATTTCAGTAACATTAAACCCTAACCTGGTGACCTGGTGCATGTGTGGTTTCTATTGTAACCATTGCATTGAAGGTCTCCTAATCTTTAAGAAGTAATCATTTTAACCCTGTTTCTGTAAACAAACCTTAACCAAAGCAGCATAGTGTAAGACTGGATATGGTATCTGTGTTACTATTAAAACTGCAGTGTATTTGTTTGCAGTGTATCTGCAATGCTTTTTTTGTGTCTGCTTTCATGCCATGCATGAAGCAATAGCATACAGTATTTTCTGGGTTGATCTTAAGGACTCCTTGGCCCTTCAGTCCTATGCCTGGACCACCACATCAGCAGGTCTAAAGTAACACACCTACTAATAGTAATGTACAAACCATAATTACCGGCCTTTAATGCTATTAATTTCTAAGAGCAGGTGAGGTTGAAGTTCACATGAATCGCTTTTAAGTGGAAATGCCACCTGTCTGTGGCACAAAAGGAAATGTCAGCAAAATAATGAATAGTTTATAAGAACTGTATAAAATTAGATGGTACCTGGTTATTGTTAAAAATATGAGATGTCTGGGAGGTCTAATACTGACTTCAATTCAAAAAAAGAAAACATGTTATATAACTAGCATGCATTTGTGTGTGTGTGTGTGTGTGTGTGTGTGTGTGTGTGTGTGACCAGTGTTGTTTTTAGACCACAGTTACCTTGGATCTTGCATTTACCCATCCCCTTCCTTCACCCCTGTAGTTCACCTCACCGCTGTGATATGTGACTGCAAAGCCCTGCATTTCAATTCTTTTGTTACTTTTTATTGGGTTTACTTATGTTGAAGAACTGAGGAGAACTTAAAGAAGCAACTGAATGTGGACAGGTGTTAAATGCACACTTCCACACTACTGTGAATATTACAAAACGAACCCAGAAGTAACTACCTCCGCCTCCACTATCCCACTAAGGATTCCCTTCTTCAGTAATTTCCATTAGAAATTTGCATCCTATCTGATATTTTGAGTTCTGCTATAGTTTTTTTTCTACAAACATCTAGCTGCACTGTGTTTTCATGCAGAATGGCTCATGGGATCACTTAAAAATGGTGTGAGCACAAAGTGTATTGTGTGTCTACACCAAGCAGTGACCTTGCCTTCCCTTAAAGAAAACATCCTTGAAGTAAAATAACTATGATGCTCTGGGGCTCAGGAGAGAGCTCCATCCCCAGAAGAGATGTTAGCACAGGCAGACCTGCTTTGGGAAGAGGAGCGTCACAGCGCCTGCGGGCTGATGAGTCACTTTGAAGCAGATCTGAGAATACCGTTATGGCTGCAGGGGCTAGAGAATTGTCAACCAAGCGTTCTCAAACCTGAAGAGCTGCAGGAAGGAGTCTCCCCCTCACTCTTTCACTAATATTGAACATCAGTGAATGAATCATTTTTTGTCATAGTTCACATCTATCCAGGACAGAAGTTACTGAATTATTGCAGTCATGCTTTCACTCCCACAAAGATGCACTGGTAAAGCTGGTAAAATGACTGTTTCTTCAGCAAAATATGACACAGAGTGAATCTCTAATAGTCTCTAGACTCACAGATAGTGAAGGAAAGATTCTGTCTTAAGTTCAAAATGTCACATAGTAGAAAATGAAAGAGTTTCCGTAGGGTCTTATCTTCGTGTGTATTAGAAATTACTTTTTTATCTTAAGAAGACTGTAGAAACCGATGAACTTAATGCAGTGCATAAGGTCTCCTCTAAGCAGTGCAAAAGATTACCTTACTCTATTATACAGTAATTTGAAAGTGAGGTAAAGGTTAATGATGAAAGAAGGGCTGCTGTCTGTGGCCAAAGGTGCCATACTGGCTGACAGGGGATTACTCACGAATGTTTTACAGAAATGACTCAACATTTAGGAAGCTGTTTGAATGAATAGTAAACAACTTGTTTTTTTTGTTTTGTGTTTTCAAATAATGGTGAACATTTTTCTTTCACAGAGATGGAATTTAGTATGTGGCAAATTTGTTCTACCACACTGATTTTCAATAAAACTCTCCTCTGTATAGTCAGATGTTATTGATATAAATATAAATAAAAATATGAAGTATTTATCTGGGTTTTCTAACTTTTCCAAAGATCAAGCTTCTGCCTTATTCATTTCTACATATTTGAAACTTCTCACTTTCATATATATCTTTAAGAAGCCACTTTGCATTGGCCCAGTCAAGTCCAATTAAAATTGGAAACACTATATGTTTCATGTCTCATTTCAAGTCTTCCTGAGTTTTTGTGTTTATTTTATGTTCCTCTCTCACTCCTTAAGAGTCTCTTTGATTTTTCAGGTGGAGTTAAGGGCTCTTTGGGACCACCTATCGGTGGAGTCTTTCTGCTCAGGTGGTCCTTCTCACACCTGCTTCAAAAAACCTCATCAACTCCTGGGTATTTTTGGGGTGGATGGCGCAGCATATCTCTGCCAGAATGTCTTGGTGGTAATCAGCTACATGTGCTTCACCTTTCTGTCAACTAACTTTGGTGCTCTTTCTTTCTCCTAGTTGGCAGCCCATGTCTTGTTATGCTAACCTGCTCTGTTTTGCTCTGTTCTTGCTGCTCTGAGGAAATATGTGTTCACCACCAGCCACTCAACTTTTGAATCTCATACCTGTAAGGAGAAGGACTTACCTGAAACTTACGTGCCTACCCACTCTCCACCGCTGCACCACTCACCTTTCTGGGAACTTGCCTGTCTCCCAAAGACCCCTCCTGAGCCTCAGTTACTCATGCCTCCAAGTAAGACTGTTAAACTTGACCTCCACCTTTTACTACATAATTCATACCCACCTTGGCCTCAGCTAATCCCTCTTCTTCTTCTTCTCCTTCTCCACAGAGCTCCCAGTTGTGTCGCTGCTGTTAAACCAAAGTCTCAAGTTTCACACTTAATATTAAGAACTGGTTGCCTTTCAATAAATCTTTTAAAACTGAGTCCCACCTAAGCCCAAATATGACACTTCCAGATCAAACAAAAAGAAACGTGAGTTTTCTGATCTGACCCCCAATTTACAGAATGACTCTTATTTTGTTTTTCTGTGCTCTCCATGTCTGTTGGCATTGAACAGACAAACATTTTTTTTTTTAATCCATCCCACTCATGGCGTAATATCACCTGACTTCCTCCTTTGCTCCTATATTGTTTACTGTGCTAGCCACACTGCGTGGCATTTTGTGGAAGTGGATGAACACTGATGCTGTTCTGTTTGAGGAGGGGGTGTCCAGGTAGCCGTGTTTTTAATATGTATTTGCTTGAGGGAATATAGTTATTTACTTTTAATACCAGAGTTAAATATAGCATCAAATCGTTCATATGAAACTTACTTCTGTGTTCAGTTCACAGATATTTTTAGCAGGGTTAACACACAGGCTGGAAGAAAAATTAAATTCCCAGGTGTGTCTTTGGACTGTTGCTTTGCTTTTGCTCAGTTAATGTTTTTTAAAAACTCCAAGTAGAGCTTAAGCTCCCATTAGATGCTAATATTCATTAATGGGCCCAGATAGAAGATAGCCAAAAAACTAGACATGCTGTGTCTAGTCATAAAAATCTGTCTGTATTCAGTACACGTGATGTGTCTCTATATGGTACAGAAGGTTACATTAGTATTACAAATGAGCTGACCTCAAGGCACCTCACATATCTGTGAGGAAACTATGGAAACATAGTAACCAACAGTAAATATAGCAGAGAAATGTACAATTTTACAGAGCTGGACCCCAAACTGAAAATATTATAAAGCAACCTGACAACATCTAACCCGATATCCAACAAAATAATAAAAAAAAAAACCTTTCTTTGTGCGTAACACCGCAGACTATTAATACACCTGAGAAATGAGACCTGCTGAATGTTACACACTGAATCAGTTCAATACAAGAACTCAGTGAACAGCATGAATGCATGGATTTGATTGTGTGTGCCTGAAGCAGGGAGCAGAATCTGTTAATTCAGTGATGCAAACATGCTCTTTATTGTTAACTGTCTGTTTTGAAATAATACATATCTACAAAATGCAAACACTGCACTTTGCACATTATCCTGCACTAATTCCTGTTCACCGCTGCCTTAAGACTTGGCTTAAATGCACACTTTATATGTATATCCTTTTTCACTTGAAAGTAGATGGTGGTTATATTAAGATTAAAATTCCCTTAGGGTGGACAGATTTCTCCTGCAACTCTTGCAAAGTTTAAGATGACATGAGCTATACTGTTGTCTTGATTAGTGATCTGTCAATCATACGTAAAGGTAATGCCCAGGTCAGGGTTAAAAAAACATCAAGCATTGTTCACAACTGATGTAAATGAAAATCACTAATTCAATTAAGAATTATAAAATGTATTACAATGATCTGAGGTTGGACAACTGACCAAATGCCATTTGCTAAAAAAAACCCTTCAACATCAAGAACAAAAGGAATGTTTTCCACGCCTTTTTAGCCAGAGTCAAAGCAAAATCACTGGAAGTTTTCTTTCATTTGCTGAAATATTATATTATAATAAAATGGTCAGAAATAACAGGTAATGCATGCTTTTCTCTCAAATAAGATAACACAAAATCATTGACTTTTACTGTACTGGGAACTGATTTGACTTCTGATCCAGAGAAACCCTGACGTGTGTCAGAAAGTATACTTTGTGATATTTTTTCCAAACTTTGATTTCAATGGCAAGCTTTACAGTGAATTTTTAGGATAAATTTACAAAATGCTTTTTCAAATTTTTTTTCCTCACCTCTACTCTAAAATTATTCTAAAACTGCTTCAATTTATTTCCTGAGAACAAAGTGGCTTACCAGCTACATAACCATGGCAACATGCAGAAAAGATGACGGAGATGGAATGACTAACTTCTGCTTCATAACCTCTCATTGTGTTTAAACCCCTAAACACACACCTCACTGTGTTGAACATAATAGATGGTTCCTTTCTTACACAACTTTATACCACTTAGGAATAACTGTATTACATCAGATAATCTTAGTTTGTGGCAATGCAAGCATATTAGATGACTAATTTCTCCCAGCGGACTGGACATTATTATGTGCAGGCATGTGTTCAAGATATAGCTTGCTTCAGCAAATGCCTCATACTCAGTAGCAAATTAAATTAAAATGACCAATAGGGAGTATAGAAAAGCTCGAGCCAAGTTAAACATTTTTTTGTTTCTGGCACTAATGAGGATAAGTCATGTGTCATGTTTTGATTAACTTTCAATTTGTATTCTGTGACACACAGATTGTGAATACTGGACCAGTTCATGTAAGGGTTAAAACACAGGTGCGTTGTCTATTTTGGCAGCTCCTCATTAAACGTGAGAAAACGTAGCAACCAGACTCAATTTGACAGCAACCACTCTCTTCATTTACAATATCTGCACAAGGTGCCAGATGCAAACAACTCAAGATTCAAGACTAAAACTCTAAATATGTATCAATATCAGATTTATAAAGCTGTGCCTATATACAGCAGTGTCCTCTTTTATCAAATCAGAATCATTGTTAAACATTTACACAAATCTCATTTCTACTTCTATCTTTGGCCATGAATAGATGCAGATATTATTTAACATTTGCATATACACTCACTAGACAATTTATTAGGCACGCCTTATTAGTACTGGGTAGGATCCTGTTTTGCCTTTAAAAACTACCTTAATTCTTCATGTTATACATTCAACAAAGTACTGGAAACATTCCTCAGAGATTTTGCTAGAGAAGCCATTTGAGTACAGTGAACTCGTTGTCATGTTCAAGAAACCAGTTTGAGATGATTTGAGCTTTGACATAGTGTGTTATCCTGCTGAAAGCAGCCATCAGAAGATGGGTACACTGTGGTCATAAACGAATGGACATGGTCAGCAATGATATCTAGGTAGGCTGTGGCATTTAAACGATGCTCAGTTGGTGCACTATATTGCCAAAAGTATTCACTCACCCATCCAAATTATTGAATTCAGGTGTTCCAATCACTTCCATAGCCACAGGTGTATAAAATCAAGCACCCAGGCATGCAGACTGCTTCTACAAACATTTGTGAAAGAATGGGTCGCTCTCAGGAGCTCACTAAATTCCAGCTAACGTTATAGGATGCCACTAGTGCAACAAGTCATGAAAATTCCTCGCTACTAAATATTCCACAGTCAACTGTTAGTGGTATTACAGCAAAGTGGAAGTGATTGGGAATGACAGCAACTCAGCCATGAAGTGGTAGGCCACACAAAATCACAGAACGGGGTCAGCAGATGCTGAGTCGCATAGTGCACAAAGGTCGCCAACTTTCTGCAGATTAAATAGCTACAGCCCTCCAAACTTCATGTGGCCTTCAGATTAGTTCAAGAACAGTGCGTAGAGAGCTTCATGGAATGGGTTTCCATGGCCGAGCAGCTGCATCCAAGCCTTACATGACCAAGTGCAATGCAAAGCATCAGATGCAGTGGTGTAAAGCATGCCACCACTGGACTCTAGAGCAGTGGAGACAAGTTCTCTGGAGTGACAAATCACGCTTCTCCATCTGGCAATCAGATGTACGAGTCTGGGTTTGGCGGTTGCCAGGGGAACGGTACTGCATTGTGCAAAGTGTAAAGTTTGGTCGAGGGGTGATTATTGTGTTTTTCAAGAGTTCCAGTGAAAGGAGCTCTTAATGCTTCAGCATACCAAGACATTTTGGACAATTTCATGCTCCCAACTTTGTGGGAACAGTTTGGGGATGGCCCCTTCCTGTTCCAACATGACGGCACACCCGTGCACAAATCAAGGTCCACAAAGACCGTGAGCGGAGACTACGAGCTATGCCTTCTCGTCCAACATCAGTGTCTGACCTCACAAATGCACTTTTTGAAGAATGGTCCAAAATTCCCTTAAACACACTCCTAAACCTTGTGGAAAGCCTTCCCAGAAGAGTTGAAGCTGTTATAGCTGCAAAGGGCGGGCTGACATCATATTAAACCCTGTGGATTAAGAATGGGATGTCACTCAAGTTCATATGTGTGTGAAGGCAGACGAGCAAATACTTTTGGCAATATAGTGTACTTAGGAGCCCAAAGTGTGCCAAGAAAATACCCCCCACACCATTATACCACCACCACCATCCTGGACTATTGATGCAAGGCAGGATGGATCCAGGCTTTTATGTTGTTTATGCCAAATCCTGACCCTATCATCCGAATGTTGGAACAGCAATCGAGACTTATCAGACCAGTCAATGTTTTGCCAATCTTCTATTATCCAATTTTGATGAGCCTGTGCAAATTGTAGCCTCAACGTCCTGTTTTTAGCTGACAGGAGTTGCACCCAGTGTGGTTTTCTGCTGCTGTAGCCCATCTTCTTCAATGTTCAATCTGTTGTGCATTTAGAAATGCTCTTCTGCATACCTTGGGTGTAACAAGCAGTCTGACCATTATCCTCTGACCTCTGACATCAACAAGGCATTTTCACCCAGAGAACTTCAACTCACTGGATATTTTCTCTTTTTCGGACCATTCTCTGTAAACCCCCGAGATGGCTGTTCGGGAAAATCACAGTAGATCAGCAGTTTTTGAAATACTCAGACCAGCTCGCCTGGCACCAACAACCATGCCATGATCAAAGTCACTTAAATCACCTTTCTTCCCCATTCTGATGCTCAGTTTGAACTTCAACAGGTCATCTTGACCATGTCTACCTTCCTAAATGCACTGAGTTGCTGTTGCAAGTGGCTGATAAGATATCTGCGTTAATGCACATGAACAGGTGTACATAATGTAGTGGCTAGTGAGTGTAAAAACGCTGTTTATGCCACAAGTTATCAGACAACAGACAAGGCTAAAGCCTCTTTTCCACTAGTACATACTCGGATCAACTCAGCGCGACTCGACTCGGTTTTCCATTACAATTTAGTACCACATCAGCATGGGTGGGTCGTTATAGCAACGCGCCCCTAAAGTCGCGTGACTTCATTTATATGCGACACAAACACACAACAATGGAGGACATCAAGGCGATTGCGGCTCAGTTGATGGCTTTTGGTCAGACTCAGGGTAAAAGAAGAGAGCCAGAGAAGGCTGCGGGTGGCGGGATGAAACATGGTGTTGTTTGTATGTAGTCATTTCGCTCGTTGCAGGGTTTCAAAAGTGGCGGATTTGAATTGTGAAGGAGTTGTTATAATGACTCATCCAGTGACGTCCCTCCCTGGCCAATCAGTGACATGCAGTACGTTGACGTCACATTTTGGGATCGCCTCAGATCGCTTGGAACCCGACCACGCAGGTACCAAAAAAATACCTGGTACCAGGTACTACCAACTAATGGAAAACCCCTCAAACCATGCCGAGTCGAGTCGAGCTGAGTCGAGTAGGTACTAGTGGAAAAGGGCTATAATACAGCTGCAGCTACTGTAACTAATTAACTACATAACTACATAACTAACTGGGCTGATAAAATTTAGTACAGCACAAAGATGTTTGTGTAAACAGCTGATAAATGTAATGATAAAACTAACTCAATTAAAGTGTCCATAAAGTGTGAGGTCGGCACAATCTTTATAAATGCTGGTTATGTGAGGGGAAAAGGTGCATGGATGGCTTTCATATGAACACTTGATAAATATATCTGGCCTTTCCCTCCTTCCTCTTGCTGTCAGTATTTGGTTGTTCACTGATGTTTTATGGTATTTTCTGTTCTTCCCTATATGCATAAAAAAATAAACTGCAGCTAATTAACATTACCTTTTTAATCTGAATCTGAATCAGAATCCTTTATTAATCTCAGAGGAAATTATGTGGTCACAGTTGCTCCAGGACAGTAAGAAAAGTAATTAACAAGTTAAAAATACCAATATTAAATAATACAATTTATTACAAAATATTACAAATAGCTCTAATAATACAAATAACTCTAATATATAAATATCCCAATATATTACACAAAAAAGGGTTAAATACTGAAAGAACGATTCATAAATCACAGCTGAATACATATATACACACATATATGTATCCAATCTAAGCTAACTGAGCTTCAGTCCTTTTCATTTCATTCAAGGTGACCACAGCTGCTGTAGCCTCACAATCACACATGTACACATTTTGCATAAATTTTGCTTGAAACACAGATCAGGTTTCTCCCATGAAGTGAAATTTGCTAAACCCCAGGATGACCTCACTGGGGATCCACTAAGTCTTCAGCAACTTTGGAGCTACGGATAACAGAACCAGTGTTATTATGTGTAATTGCTCTCCTGCTGTCAGGGCCATGTCCAGTATAGTAGCTTCCAAAGACAGACCCCATTGCGCACACAGTAAGTGATTTAAAATTACTGACCCACAAGGTTACATGTGCATATTGTTGCAAAAAGATGCTTTATATTTGGTATGTTTTTTTCTCAATTTGACAGTGTGTCATAGACAATGGGGTTATTAACAACAGCAAAGGAAACGAAGCAGCACATAGACCAATGCAATGTAAATGTATAATTTTGGTCTGTTGATATGAGCTATCTCAACCTGCAGGAAGATAGTAACAACCATAATACTGTCACACTGCCAAGCTAACCTCCAGGGGTAGAAACTCAAACACACACAAACACACACACGCACACATGCACAAACACACACAAACTGGCATCCATGAATGATCAAGTTCATGAAACCAGTTCCACTGAGACATATCTGCATATATTACATTTACACATGAAATCTAAAACTACCTAAAAAAAAACCCACCCACTTTGATCAGGTGAAAATGACAGAGCACTGTTTACTGGCAGGTAGTTTAGGTGGGTGTTGTTAGCCAGTAATGTGCCTCTGTCAGTACCGCTGAGCCCTATCAGGGTTAAACAAAACCACCACTGAGCTCTTAGTCAAGCTATGCCAACTACCACAGAAAATATCCAATTCTGTCCATCTGTCTTATTCTCTCTCCAGCTCTCTCTCACACACACAGCACACACATACAGCTACAACTGTAATTTTACAAAAACGGGTTGGATGAACCAGTCTTGAATCTATTCACAGCTGTCCAACAACATGAAAAGAATTGAGCTGGTTAGAAAAATTGGTCTTCCCCTACTGCTTCTTGCTTGTCTGGACTGTCCAGAAGCAGCATACCTCTTATTAAATAAGCATAAAGCCTCTTTACAATTATAGTTTGATACAGACCTCTGGTTTATTTAATAAAATATCTCATCAGAAAGATGAATAGCTATTCACTAGCTCCTTTCAAAACAGTACATAGACTTAAATGCTACACTAACAACCTGATGTGTATTTGGTTTTTGGCAGTGTGATTTTTACGTACAGTTAAAGAAAAAAAGAATGTCACAGTAACCAAAAATTGAGAAAATCCACAATGTGTTGTAACCTTTATAGTTTACTTTAAAGCCATTTTACTTTTAACTACATTTAAAGTGCACTTCACATATAACAGTGTATTATTGTTCTAATGTAAGAATGCTTTGTCTAATTTTTGGCATATTGTTATTACACTAAATAATATAAACTGTTATAAACCTGCTCTGCATTGTTATCAGTATCCGAAATACTACAGTCACACTAGGGAAAACTGTGGCACGACCAAAATTATTGTGACTGTGTGCAATGAACTTATTTCATTGCCTTTGAAATGGTTGCTTCGAAGACAGGGACCAGGTCTGCAACCACTCGCAGACAGTTTTGTCTTCAAAGCAAGATTGGTGCATCAAATTGGCAATAAGACAGAGTCAGTATGCTATCAGTCTGTTATCAGTCTGCTATGAGTTTGTGACTGAATGGGGTCAAGCTGGCAATTATATGCAATCTGTTTGTGATAATGCCGATTAACTGTGATAAATCGGTGAAGATCGCAAATCTGTTGCCGTCTGTTGCAAGTATGTTGCCAACTACATAGACATAAATTCACATTAAACAGAAATTCACATTAATGATTTGCGATTAGAGACCAACCAGAACCTTATAGATTTGAAACAGAAAATCAGAATTGCTCCATAAATAGCAATGTAGTTGTTACCAGATGGCAATTTAACTGCAAAATGACATAGGCATTATGCATCCTTGACTTTATATAGGAATACAGCCAGAACACAACCAGCTGGCAACCAGCTAAGTTGAGACCCTACTGCCCAGACCGACTCAGATCGATTGCAATATATTGGCAATCTGTCTGCATTAACAAATGATATGGCAATTATTTACAAACCTTCGCCAATCTGTCTGAGAGTGATTACAGTTATTCTGAGTTGGACTATGATTGTCTGAAGAAGGCAGTGTGCCTCCCACCAGGCAACCTGTTCAATTGCCTTGCGATCGAAAACAGTTGCCCAGAGGTGGAGGGTGTTGCATCCTCCACCTCTGGGTGACTAGTTGGTTGGTGCAATTACTTGCAATTGGTTGCTGAATGTGAAAAAAATTCAGTGCAATCACTGGGAAACCACCAATTTTTCCTAGTCACAAGGAGGTTGCTGTCCTCTAGCGTGACAGCCATAAATTGTGTGTCGACCAAGGTGATTTTTTTTTTTCTAAAACCAGTTTCAAGTGCTTGCAATGAGAGCACCAGGTAATTACATTTGCATTTTTCCCTCTGCTCATCAACATTAAAATAATTTTTTTTCCAACTTTTGGTAAAAATGTCTCACTATTTTTTAGCACATTTTACCAAGCCATCCACTTAGTGGAGGAGGGCCAGCATATCCTACTTTGTACAAGCACTGAACAACTACAAAACAGTGGCGAAGAAGTTTATATTGTTTGTCTCTGAATATGCATATCTGTACCATTCGATAGCAGTAGAGTACAAAGATATTAATATGAGAAATAGTGCTAAGAGGACTTGTTTATAAACTTATTGACTGTACTTACTGAATTCTTACAGACTTTCTGATTCCTAATTGATTGATTACAAATAAACATAGGTAAATTAATCAGTCAAAAAACTGCAATATTTGATTAAACACACAATGATCTTTTAAAAAATATTTTACTTGAGGTGCTGATCAAATGATCAGCAACTCTTGCAAAAAAACCCCAAACAGAACCACAGTGGAAATTAATAAGCCCTGTAAATCTTCCATTTCAGTGTGCTGTTAGTCTGTCTTACCAAAACATTAAAAGCGCTTACTGACATAAAAGTTCTGGTACTCTTAGCTCTTGTCATGAGGCATTAGGTTTTGCAGTAATGGCTTATGCCCCCAAAAGTCTCCAGGTTAATCCATTTATTCTTGGAAATCTAAAGTGTATTAGGCACGATGCATTAGTTTCAGCACAAGGATAAAGACTCTTTCTCACCCACTTTAATAGGCGAGTGTAAAATGGGCAATACTTATGGAAACTACACAATATGAGCAAATTTGTTGGTGTAATGTGTTTGATCAACACTGACTTTTACCCTTTTGAAAACAAAACCTCTATCCAGCTACATTTGCCTGTTAAATATACAAGGATTCTCTTTTGTGTAACTGGATGCCTTGTTATGACACAGCTAGTATTCAATAACTACTACAGACACAACCTTCTGTGAAGTCTTATAAATGTTCCATTTATTTTTGACACACAGAAAGTCAAGTTTGCTGGCCTTTTTTAACATTTGACAAATTAACTATATAAGAAAAAAAGAAACACTTTCAGCGTTAACATCAAGTGGAGTCATGACAGAACTGTAGACATTTTAGTGGTGCTCTGCTCATCCCTAATGTGTGATGAGGAGTTTTGCCTTGAGAAGAGAAAAGGAATTGGTCATATATTCAAGAGAAAATCTGAATCTGAATCAGAATCAGAATCCTTCATTAATCTCAGAGGAAATTATGTGGTCACAGTTAATATATATATATAATATATTACAAAATTACAAAATGTTACAAATAGCTCTAATAATACAAATAACTCTAATATATAAATATCCCAATATATTACACAAAATTGAAGATAAGTTGAATTGAGGTGCCCCTCTTATCACACTGCATGTGAAAAAAGATCAGATTGCAAGGCCAACTGGTTATAAGAACTCAGGGTCCTGGGCATCTATAGTAACTGTATGATTTATTCCATATGTTTTCATCTTTCTGTGTAGAAAATAATATTAGACCTGGGGGCTGGGGCGGGGGTGAACATTGGTGACTTAATGCAGCATAGTCCATTTTTCTTCATTTCCTTTTAGGAGCATATTACCGTAACCTGCAGAGCTCTCTAGTTATCTTCAAAAACATCAGAGAGGCAATGCATTTTCATCATATGCCTCATGGTCCCAGCCAATTCAAAGATCCCCAGCTTTTTGTCTATATTTCACAGATACATTCATCAGTCTTTGCTGCTCCAAAACCTTGTCTTAGGGCACGGTTGTTTTGAGTGTTTTTGAGGTACTACTGTGTGTGTGTGTGTTTTGTCCATTGACATTCTTCCTTGCACCCCAAGCAACACACCTCTGTCATAACAAGCAATTATTAATCTCCAATTCAGAACCCTAAAATCTTTAAATAAACAAAGTGTCTCCAACCATGCATGCAAATTATCACCTGTCACTGAGGTGACCAGTATTTTCAGAATAACA
The DNA here is from genome assembly GCA_015108495.1 of Heterochromis multidens. Classification (NCBI taxonomy): domain Eukaryota; kingdom Metazoa; phylum Chordata; class Actinopteri; order Cichliformes; family Cichlidae; genus Heterochromis; species Heterochromis multidens. The sequence continues at coordinate 19,290 of VUQS01007782.1, forward strand.
GTGAAATGAAATTTGGAAACAGCGTACTTGGACAAATTAATCAGCACCCTCCTTCATGATTTTACTGACTGCCTCAGGCTAATTTTATTGAGTGACAGTCCTCTTCTCATTTTTCTGTTTTCAGTTCACCTTTTGGTACAGTTCTTTTCTTCTAGAGTGGCACTTCATTGGATCACAGTAAAGTTTTTAAATCCAGAGAGGCTATAAAATGGCAAACTATGAAAACAATTATGACATGATTTTCTTTTTTAATCACATCAACTGGGAATTTTGGTAAGAGAAAATGTTACAGAAGTCTGATGAACATCTCTTTAGGCTCAAGGAAAGTTAGTATTCTAAGAGTTTGTTATGTAATTTATAAACGAGACAACTTTGAAATAAAAGTTCTGTTTGTGGGTTACACAAACGTAAAGTTACAATTTGTAGAATTTTGAAATAAATACATCAATAAAATGTAAAGAAATATCCAAGATGTCTATGCATTGCGTTGCAGATATATATATATATATATATATATATATATATATATATATAAAAGTTGAGCTATTGCCAGGCATTACCCTTGTATAATACCACAGTAAATCAATGTTGCATCTAGCCAGCCCTGAGTCCAAAGAACAGAGAGAACAAAGAAGTACAGTAAACACAACGATGGCTGAAGCTTCTTCAAGAAATAAAATGATAAAAATTCAAATGCAACAACACTAAATATTTGCACGACTCTCCATGGCTGCAGACAGCTCTTGGAAGAAAAGGAATTAAGTTTGATGCTGAACTTGTTTCTTCTAGACTGGTAAGTAAACTGCTGTTAATAGTATGATTAACCCTATTCGCATGTGACTATTATTACCTCAGGACCTCTAGCAATTTGTAATATTTTCAAAGCTTTTCTGTGATCCTAAATCCATGCTGATATGTCTGTAATTTGTAATGTAAAAAACCTACCACAAATCACAGAGGTAATATTATTTCTGCCCAAATATGGCATGTTGATCCTTTTTCTTTTTGCAGTGATTTTATGCTCTCTGAACCTATGTTCTGCCTCTTTACAGGATGAGAGTTATGGAGCCAGCATTGGCAATTATAAATAAAAGTTTGGACAGCATTATAGGAACAAATTTAGGAGGGCTCCTGTCACAGCACAGCATGGAAATCCATTCAGGGACAGAAGAAGAAAAAAAGTGAAATCTTCAAGAACGGATGGACAACATGTTGCTGCCTTTCAGCAGACTCAACAGTTGGTATACTATTAATGTAGCCGCTGACCACAGATGTCAGCGAAGCACAGAGTATGCTTATCCCACGTGAATCCAGTGCACAGATGGAGGTGGTGGTAGGGGAGCTTTCTATCATAAAATCATGGTAATACTTTTCCTAAAATGCTGCCCCCTCTGTGTTTACTATTTTTTGAAGAGGAATCTCACATAATTTACCTTTAATACCAATTAAAGTGGTTGTTTTTTTTTTTCTCAAAAAATGCTTTAAAACATATTTGACTGGTTTGTGTGTGTTTGTGTCTGTGTGTGTGAATACATGTCATGGTCATTCAATGTCCCTCAGGCTATGGCATGTTTGTACGTAATGGGCAGCTACAGTGCATCCAGAAAGTATTCAAAGCGCTTCACTTGTTCCACATTTTGTCACGTTACAGCCTTATTACAAAATGGATTAAATTCAATTTTTCACCTCAAAATTCTACACACAATAGCCCATAATGACAAAGTGAAAAAGTTTATATATAAAATGTACACAAGTATTCACAGCCTTTGCCATGACGCTTAAAATTGAGCTCAGGTGCATCCTGTTTCCACTGATCATCTGTCAGATGTTTCTACAATTTGATTGGAGTCCACCTGTGGTAAATTCAGTTGACTGGACATAATTTGGAAAAGCACACACCTGTCTATATCAGGTCCCATAGGTGACAGTGCATAAAGAGCACAAACCAAGCCATGAAGTCCAAGGAATTGTCTGTAGACCTCCGGGACAGGATTGTATCGACGCACAGATCTGGGGAAGGGTACAGAAAAATTTCTGCAGCATTGAGGGTCCCAATCAGCACTGTGGCCTCCATCCTCTGTAAATGGAGGAAGTTTGATCAGAGTGATCAGGGTAGGTAGTCAGGGAGGTGACCAAGAACCTGATGGTCACTCTAATAGAGCTCCAGCGTTGCTCTGTAGAGAGAAGAGAACCTTCCAGAAGGACAACCATTTCTGCAGCACTCTACCAATCAGGCCTGTATGGTAGAGTGGCCAGACAGAAGCCACTCCTCAGTAAAAGGCACATGACAGCCCACCAGGAATTTGCCAAAAGGCACCTGAAGGACTCTCAGACCATGAGAAACAAAATTCTCTGGTCTGATGAAACAAAGATTGAACTCTTTGGCCTGAATGCCAAGCGTCATGTCTGGAGGAAACCAGGCAACGCTCATCACCTGGCCAATACCATCCCTACA
>VUQS01007783.1:0-20679 GCA_015108495.1 Heterochromis multidens
TAAGGCTGCTGATGTTATAATCTTATGTAATCTGGGTGAGTGATTAGAAAGACTGAGCTGGTCACTAGGATCAATTCTACAAAAACCTAGACATCTGATCACCAAGGGAGGGCACTGGCAAGGGCTGCTGAGAGAAAAGCACACACAAAAAAGACCATACTATGCAGAAAGAGAGAGAGAAAAGAATGAGGAATAAAAGAAAACAAATTGACACAAACATTTTTATTTGGTTTCAGATACATTCTGATAAATAGATTTACAGATAGACAGAGTTATAGATCAGAATGAGATTGATGTAAGTGGTTGACCGTCTTCAGTTTCTGAAACACACAAATACATTTTCTTCAAAGGTATCAATCCTATCATAAGTTTTCTTGGATTGTTGAAGTATTTGCTCCCACAAGTTCTCCATCATATGTTTCTTTAGGAACCACAGACAACTGTGATACACAACCCTGTGGATGGAAACAAGGTATAACATCAAAAACACCATATCACTTTCACTGGTAGTTACATTTAATATCAAGACTGTTTGCTCCTGTATTATAGGCTTTCTCAGTTAGAGCTAATAGGAATGCTGTCCCCTTTTACCAACAAGAGGAAGGCAACTTTGCTCATAAATCTGAGTTTGCAAGACCATTTAGCTTTTAAAACTCTTTATTTTAATACTCATTTGTATTAAATTATATTAAATGTATGTTGCGCTATAGCATTAAAGATGCATATATTATATGTACATAATCTTTTTGTCATTCTTTGTCAGGAGTCAGTTGAGAGTGCCAACACCACCATTGAGGATGAAGATGTGAAAGGTAGTAAAAGCTGTATGGTTTACAATCTTACAGTTCTCTGCTACACTGGTAGAGTTTGTCAGTCCTGATCATTTCCAGTCAGACTGATCACTCCCTTCTATGTTTTTCTTCATTCTGCTTTGCTACACAGTTAATAGCAAGTTAACTACTCCAACTCTTATTTGGCTGTTAACTGTTGCAAAATGCAGATTGTTCTGTTCTTTTTCTGTCTTCCCTCCAATTGCATCCATGTACTCTTAGGTTAATACTAAAACTGGAAAACACTGCTTTTGTGCACACCATTTTATGTTTTTATTATTATTAAATGCTTCCACTCTATACTTTTTTTTTCTTTTCCTTTCTTGTGTTTTTGTTGAGATTATCTATTTTTTCCCAAAATTTCTATCTCACCAAACATGGTTATCTTTGTTACATCTCCCACCCTTTATACACACTGGGCACCCAATCATTCACTCATCCATGCACCCCATGTCAGCCCTTCGTCTGGGCAGTTTAGTGAGCGGTATCTTGAGTTCTAAGAGCCGTTCCTCACAGATGTCTGATTCAAGACAGACTCCCACCTCCTCAATTCAGAGTAAGTCCCTCCACAATGGGGAAGATGCCCTGTTTTGTTTACCCAGTCATCCCTGTGAGGTAGTGTTCCGTATGCGTAAAGTGTCCCATGCTCCTGATGTTCAGATCATATTCTTTTCTTAGACCACTGGGTGTTTGCAGTAGTCTGTGGTTTAAGAAGATTGCTCCTCACTGACTATCCCGTCTTCAGTAAAATGAAACCTCTGTTTATGACCCTATTTGCTCCTTTCGTCTGAAGGTGAAGGACTTTTTACAGTTTTTTTTTTTTTATTATTATTTAACATGTCTGTTGTTTCACAAATTGAGTAATTTTTTCAATATCCCCCAGCCTGCACCAATAACAATAAAGGTAACTGTCAATATTACTTAGTTAAAATCGCTTTTGTAGCAAATACTTGCATCTGACATTGGTTTGTCTTGATTCATTTTGATCTTTGTTGGATGAAATAAACTGTGTCATCCTGCATTTTCCTGCTTGATATCACTATTAGTCATGGGAGGCTTTCTTCCAGCTTTTTTGACGCAGACATGAAATATCAAAAACGTTGTGAAATCGTTTCTTGAGCGCCTTCCATTTCTAATAACCTTAAAATCCTGCAAATTCGTAGAGTAGAACCCATCTGAAGCTGATTTTTATCTGCACTCTGACATTTGCCTGAAAAAAGTAACAACACGTTTATTACATCAGTTTAGCTGATGATATTCTGTGATCTTGTGTTGTAGCTCGAAAACAAGAAATTATCAAAGTTACTGAGCAGTTGATTGAATCTATCAACAATGGAGACTTTGAGGCCTATGCGTAAGTTTCCTTCTGTTCATGTTTTCCCAGTAGCATAATGGTTTAATATATAATTTGATATAATTATTTGCTTGTCTTCTTTGCTGATGCTACATTCTGTTTTTGCTGGAACAGGAAGATTTGTGATCCTGGTTTGACTTCCTTTGAGCCTGAGGCCCTGGGCAACCTTGTGGAAGGACATGACTTTCATCGCTTTTATTTTGAGAATGGTGGGTTCAAGACAATTAATTGTTACTTTAGCTAAAAGATGCTTTAGCAGTATCATAAGGACTTAGTTGAGAATTGCCTCAAATTTCGTCATTTCACAAGAAAATTGAAAAACTGATGAGTAATATTTGTCAAGTTAACAAATTAGGGGAATTGGAAACAGAATTTGAAATTCTTGCTTATGTAATAGTTATCTACAATTTAAATGTACCAGCTATTAGTCTAAGTGTTAGAAACAGCTGGCTGCCCTCAAATTAGACTCTAGAATTTGGCACTAGGAATAATTAAGGGTTGCATTGTTTAAGTAACAGTACTGGAGACTTTAAACAGAGAGATTTGGTATACGCGTGCTTGCTTACATTGGTATGATGCACTGAATGAACTAATGCATGAGTTGTTTGTCTCAAATCACAGTGTGGAGAACTGTTTATTTTCTTCTGACAAATATATATGGTTGAAGAGACCAAACAAAAGAATATACCTTGTCATAAACTGATCGGAAGAAAAGTTGTAACACATCAATCAACAATTTCCGTGTTCTTCCTCCACAAACTTTCATGGGAATGTACACTGGGGCCTTTTATGAAAAATTGGCATCAACTGGTTTGTACTTGTCCTCTATAGTTTGTTTTAATACAAAGACAAGCATTAAAACTACCAACTAAATAACTGCAAGTACCGCTCTGAACTGACAAGACATCCAGCTGATCAAACAGAAACAAGCAAAACAAAATAGACCTTGAGGAAGATGAATGCATGGCATATAAATGCTCTTTTGAACATTCACACTATCAAGTACATTTGTGCATGTCAACACCAGTCCATATTGAATCACATCCCATGTAAATAGTTGACAGAAGCTCTTCAAAATGATAAATGTGTGCATGTAACCAGAACCATGACAACTAATGTCTCAAATATACATTTTATTTGGAGGACATGATGCACAGAGAGGGATAATATGCTTAAGATACCTAAAATAACAAAGAATGGAAACAAATGTGATTTAAAATAATTCAAGTCCCTATCACAACGAAGGAGTTATTGAGATTGTTGTTACAAGACAATATCAATGGAACGTTATTGGATTTGGGCTGAATTGTTTGTTCTATATCAATATTTAGTTCAGTTTACAGTTCATGTTTGCTGCTTAACTACAAGGGCATGGACTAACCTTGGAGCAAAAAAAAATCACTCATGAATAATGACTGCTATAAATGGCAGAATGTTCTCAGTCTGGGTAAAAATAGTTCAGATAAACCAGATATGCCCCAGAAACCTCAATCACTTGGCAGCCCTGTGCTTGTCCACTATCCAGCATCAACATATGGAGACTTCAGTTGCTCTGATTTCATATCAGTTAGTACTCCAAGGAAGAATCAGCATGTTGTTTTTGATGCGCCTGTATCGCTGTATGATATTAACATAAAAAAGGAACAATTCTTACCCAACTCTGTGTAGAAAGTAAGGATATACCACCCATAATGTTCACATATTATGTGGCATTTGCTCTCTCTCTCATTTGCAGCATTGTCCAAAGGGAATAAGCCAGTTCACACCATCCTCTTGAACCCACATGTGCACCTTATTGGAGAAAATGCAGCATGTATTGCCTATATTCGGCTGACCCAATACATGGATAGCAGTGGGATGCCTCGCACCATGCAGTCTGAGGAGACCCGTGTGTGGCACCGTCGTGATGGAAAGTGGCAGAACATTCACTTTCATCGCTCTGGCTCACCTAGCATCCCCTCCCAGTAAGAGACAGTAAGAAACCAAAGCAGAAAATGTGTTTTAGGAAAACAGATGAAAATGTTGTTTTTGCTGGTACTGATTTTAGTTTGACTGGTTTTAGTACCACCTGGCTACAGTAATGCAGATGTGGGCTCTGGGGTGTGGTCAGCACACTGTGTTGTCACTGTTGGGTGTTGCAGGTAATCAATAGAGGGCAAACTTGCTGTGCTTAACCAGCCGCAAAGCTTAGTTCAATTTTTAATTTAGTTTAAAATCCATCCATCCATCCATTCTCTTCCGCTTATCCAATTCAGGGTCACGGGGGGGCTGGAGCCTATCCCAGCTGCCATAGGGCGAGAGGCAGGGTACACCCTGGACAGGTCGCCAGTCTGTCGCAGGGCTAACACAGAGAGACAGACAACCATTCACACTCACATTCACACCTATGGGCAATTTAGAATCACCAATTAACCTAACCCCTCTAACTGCATGTCTTTGGACTGTGGGAGGAAGCCGGAGTACCCGGAGAGAACCCACGCAAACATGGGGAGAACATGCAAACTCCACACAGAAAGGCCCAGAACCCAGGACCTTCTTGCTGTGAGGCAACAGTGCTAACCACCAAGCCACCATGCTGCCCTTAGTTTAAAATATGACATTGAATTTGTTTTTTTTTTTTTAATTTTTACTCTTTTCAAATATTATTTCAAATGAAGTTGTGGGAAATGATATTAAAGAACGTAGCCAACAATATATATAGAATTATGCTTAACAAAATTAGTCTGTTTGCATTTTCTGCAGCATTTTGGCAGCATCCCAGCCATGCCATACATATTCTTCTACTCTTTTAAAAATTAAGATATGAAATTTGATACATGTTATCACTATGTGGAGTTTGAGCTCCACCTATTCAACTTATTCATGTTTTGATCAAGCTGTAGTACATTAGTATACAACTTTCTGTTGTCCAGCGTAGTAGATGTGACAAAGAAACAGAAAAGGGGCAGTCAGAATTGCTGGAAGGCTGCTTTATATGTGCGCTATTGCATATACAGTATTACAACAGAAGCAGTGAGCATTAAATTATTAAGCAGAATATGAAAACTAAGCCATCAAAGTATTTTATTGGTATTTTAAGCAGGAAACATTCTTCATATATCTAGAATTTAAATGCTTAGATTTAGAGACGCATTTTTTATTTGCATATTGCTCCTTCTGCTTGGTGAGAAAAAGTAGTAGAAAAAAAGAGAAAAAAAATGTTTCCTATGTTCTGCTGATTTGTTTTTGAATGAGAGCCTGGGAAATATTCACTTGGCATTTCATAATCATCATAACTTGTATAATCTTGTATATCCATTTGCCTTACAAAGGTTAAGTGTAAATATGAACACACTCATGTAAGTGGCTCAGAGACATGTCTGGGTCATTACCAGTAAGTAATACATCAGAGCAGTTTGCATGCCAGTATTGTACCTGTGCTTTTCATGCCTTAATATCTTCTATTAAAGATCCCTTTCATGCTCTGTGTTCCCTGTCAGTGGAGATTCACATCGTTGTTCTCTTTCTCTGTCTTTGCAGTTAATGGAACATCAATATGTGATCACAAAAAAAAAGAAAAAAGAAATCCCATCAGCAAATCTAGTGGAGCAATCAACTAGCCAATTCATGACTGCTCTTTGACCTTTGACCCTTCTATAAGGATATTACATCGCACAGGACACAAGTATTATTACATTTTACTGTTATGGCATTTTATTAATGGACATCATTCGAAACCACCACCGGGTGGCTGCACACCGTACTTGGATATTACGAAACAAGCATATTGAGAACATTTTTTTTTGTTTGTTTTTTAAGATGTTTTGGTATGCATTTTAAATATAAAATAGAGATGTTTAAAGATCAACAACTGTAACCTCTCCCAAAAAAATAGTTATGTATTTTTACGTGTATTTATGTGTGTGCAATTCAAAAACATTTGGAAGATCAGAATGTTAAAAATTGAGCTTGCTTTAGTTCTGGTGATGTATATACATTGTGATTGTTGGTTTAAAAAAACAACAAAACAAAAACAAATATTGAAATTGCTATTCTTGCTATCAGAGGACTTAAGAGTTTACGTAAAATCCAGTTTATGAGCTACATTTATGTTTGCTATGAGCTAAGTCATACTGTTTAAATTGTCAGATTTCAATCTATAGTACTAATTTAAATGTAAAGAAAAGCAGAGCAGCTTACACTTTGCGTTGAGATATGTTTGCCTTTATATAAGTGAAATAAGAAATAAGAGAATGTAGCATATATGTAATATATGAAAATTCAAGACTATTGTGTAGTGCATGGTGGGGGGAGGGGGGTGTTATTGTGCGTAAGATCATATGAAACTATTATATCTTCTGTTTGATTTGTCAGTCACTGACTTGTTTGTTTGTATTTCTTAATGTTGTGCATCAGTCCTGTCCAAATGTTTCTAATGTCCTCCAGCATCATTGAACTGTTAAAAACAATAACACTGTTATTGTTAACATCCAAATATCAGAATCTCATATCTAAGAGGAGGAAAATAAACTCCTGGTTGCCGAAGCACCATTTACATTTTGTACAAAAAATGAGAAGAAAACAAGCTCATTTTTCACAATATTTGTACTCGTATTGTATAACTGTATGTAGGGTTTCTGTTGTCATTTTATTCTTGTCATACCAGTGTGTTACTTTGCCAATTGCATAGAGGTGGTGCAGATGATGAAGATGGAGCAAAGGCACTAGAAGGTCTACCTTCTGTCAGGTCAAGTGACAAACTGATGTCTGGACTAATAGGTCTGGAAGCACTGTAATGAAAAATGTTGCACCAAGGCAAGAGGAAGGTATCAGGAAAGTGAAGGGGAGAGTGCGATGGACTGTAATAAATGTTGGGATGTCTTCCTTGACGATCAGTGCTTCTGCTAGCCAGTGGTCTTACCACTGCAGGACAATGGCAGTGTCTTCGTCATCCCTACTGTTTGCTCTTTTCAATTGGTTTGTCGCTTCTTTTTTAAGGGGAAAATATGATAAACATTTCTTTTGACAAAACGTATGATGTCAATGCAATGCACCACTCCTTATCTGGTGTGTAACTGTTGCCAGCATGGCAATGGATGGCTTAACATGTTTAAGAAATAAATAAATCAGCTAAAAGGTGTGATAATTGATGTTTTAATTTGATTTTGTGTTTATTTTGGGATTTATTTCTCATGTGTTTATGTCTTGTGTTTGGTCACTTATGTGTGATTTGATGGTTGGCATGGGAGTGGTTTGGCAGCACAAATAACAGTTTATGGCCTCAAAAATCCTAAACCCAGACCAGATTTTAATATTGTGTCTGATTATTTGTGTATTTAAAGTGTTATATTAGATTTTCAGTGAGATGTACAGAACTTTGAAAAAAACCTTGAGCCACCACTCATTTCTTTATATTTTGCTAGGAAAATGGGGAATAAGCTCAGCCATTTACTGAAACATATACAAACCTACGTGGAAATGCAGCATATAGGGCAAAAATAGTGTTTGTACAATTCTAACAAACTTGAAAGTCAATATTTGGTATGATCACCTTTATTCTTCAACACAGCCTGAACTCTCTTAGCCAAGCTTTCTTGTAATTTCTTTAAGTAGTCTTCAGGAATAGTTCTCCAGGCTTCTTGAAGGACATTCAAAGCTCTTCTTTAGATGTTGGCTGCCTTTTGTTCTGTTTTCTATTAAGATGATCCCACACTGCTTCAATAATGTTGAAGTCTGGGCTCTGTGTGGCCAATCCATGACTGATAGTGTTCCATTGTGTTTTTCTAACCCAGTATGCGTTTCCTGCATTGACAGTGTGTTTGGGGTCATTGTCATGCTGAAAAATGAAGCCATTGCCAATCAGATGCTCTCCAGATGGTATTTCATGCTGGATCAAAATCTGATGGTTTGATCTTTTTTTGTGTAATTCCATCAATTTTGACAAGATCCCCAACACTACTGAAATGCAGCCTAAGACCATGACAGAGCCTCCACCATGTTTTACAAATGGCTGTAGACACTCACTGTTAGTCCTGCAACTTCTTGTTTTGTTCTCTCCTTGTCCCAATTCCTCAAATTTTCTAAGAACGCACAGAACACCATGCTGACATATGCAACGTATTCAGTTAATAGGTCTTTGGCAATCACCTTGTTGGTGCAAAAATACTATTTTATGTTTGTCAAACTTTATGCCTGTTAGCATTTTTTAGTATTCATCTAAAGAAATGGGAACTAATGTGTTTTTGCAACAGGCTGCTAGACACAACACTGGTTGATCCCCAGAGTTAGGTGCCTTTTTATGCCTGAATGATTCATAGGTCCATGTTAAGAAACAAACAAAAAATATTCTCCTGAAAATGGTCAGGTACAAGGACTGAACTGAAAATGAATGAAAAGCAGCCAATGTCCAAAGAAAAACTTTGAAAGACCTTCAGAAAGTCTGGAGAACTATTGCTCAAGAACACTCTAGAAAACTACAAGAAAGTCTGGCTCCTTGGAAGTAAAATATAAATAAATGCAGGGTGGCTCGAGACTTTTGCACAGTACTGAACAGTAGCATGCTTATCTAACAGAAAAAGTCACTAGACACCCTTTCACAACTACACATTTAAGCTACCATGTGAAATACAAGTGTTTAGGTACAATAAATAAAGCTGGATTCTACTTACCTTGGTAGTATGGAGGTCAAGTATTTTAAATGAGCAGGTCAACAATAAATAACCTTGGATGAAGATTTGTTAACCTGTCAACAGTCTGACCATTGGAAAGTTCTTGCATTCACTGGCTTTGTAGTGCCATTAAGGGCAGCTGTAGGGTGCTAAACCAAAGGAAAGGATCTTTTGATTACAACTTCAGAATGGTGTATTTTACACAGGCATGACCACATATGGCAAATCAATTTCTTCACCGACTGTGAAGACAGCTGTCCTGTTGATAAAGACGTTTCTTCCCAAGCAGCTGATTTGAGTCTTAGTAAACACGGGTGCAGTCTTATTGATTGTTTGTAATGCTGTCTTTTTTAGGCCTGGAACTGTGAAAATTTATAATGTAAGGTAACGTTTATACAAACCATTTATCCTGCGTTTAAATGGGAAACTATACCTTCTGGGCTACCCCTGATGCCCAGCAGGAGGCAGAACAACATCTGCTAAGTACCTATGTACAACTTTCAGAGCAGCATTTATTTAATTAAGGGTTACATGTTTTATGTAAATCTTTTCAAGTATATTATAACACTGATGGCACTGTATGCAACAAGCATAAAATAGACCCTTTTTAATGAAGAAATTTTGACTTGTAGTGGTTTACACATTTGCCAAACAAAGATCCCTTGTTCAGTCCTGGGACATGAATCCTTTTGGAGCCGAGTCAGGAAAAGCATCCAACATAAAAAGTTTGCCAAATCAAACATGCAAAGCCACCCACTGAGGTGTCCTCTTGTAAATGAGGAAGTAGCTTCTAGGGAAGCACACACGGAATTGATGATTCTCAGTTCCAGTAAGCTGTAAACTGGGTTATGCAAGACCACCTCTGACATGCAGTCATAAACAATACATCCGTGCTACTGCTTTGGCTTGTTAAAATGGCCTATTCTTCAGTTTCAAAAGACTTAACCAGATGCAACATCATACATTTGTAGATTTTTATTCTCAGCTATAGATACACTGCAGCCATTTTGTTTTCTGTATTTTTGAATTTTGATACAGTAATACATGCCTTTATAGATATTTATTTATATATGCATTGTATATGTAAATAACTGTCATAATCACAGAGAAGGGATGCTGAGTCTTCAAATTAAAAGCATACCTGTCACAGTGAATCTCCACTAATTTGCATTTTACATTTTTTTCTCTAAATCACATAATAAACAGTGATAGTGAAATAAATACATTGCATGTTGTAAATACAAACAGTAGCGATGCTCCGAGCTGTGGATAATCATATATTTAAGGTCTCAACCTGCTTCGTTACAGATGTTTCTGGTGTAACATTATCTTGTATTTATCACCTGTCCCTCCACAATGAGACTATCCCTGTGGCTAATATAATCTGTACCTCATAGTGCAGTGCACGGAAAGCATGGAGGTGCGCCTTCTGACATTCAGGAGTGCAAATGCAATTTGTGGAAAATAAACATTTCTTTTCTTTGCTGACAGAAACTGCCACACATTCTTTAACTACACACACAGAATCATTCACTGACACACAACACAGAACTGCCCGTATCTACTTCAACAAACTGATTCAAAAGATAAACTAAGAAAGCTTTACATAAATAAAACAGGGAGTGTATCATCATCTCACCACATATGTAATATCAGAAAAATGTTTGTGATTATTCCATTCCCCAGTGCCAAATCCTGAGGGGCTGAATTATTAAATTAAAATAATTTCTCTACACTAAACTGTAAAATAACCCAAAATAAAATAATAATTAAAAAAAAACTTAAATAAGACATCTGCAAACAAGTTAAAATCACCTACAGAAACTTTTGACAATACTCTTTTTAAACCAGCGTTCAGTGTAGCATCTAACTCAACACATGCATGGACAAATCAAACATAAAGCACCTACAGTCAAGCCTTACTCACACACGCACTCATCACATCCATACTTTATAAGTCGAGGTTAACAATTTTAGTTAAAACATAATAATAAAGATTGAAGGACACACAGAGAAGGTAAAGAAAGGTAGAAGGACAATCCACACAACGACAAAGCAGTCAAAGCTAGGATCAAACTGACAGATGTTGATTAGTCATGCCTGTTAACTTCACATGAGTGATTATTAATTCCTAGGCTACAGATGTCAGTAATGTTGAGATTAAATATAATATATAATTCCCAAAGACAGAGTACACATAGTCTACACGAAACACAACAGCAGCAGTTAAATTCAGTGTCAGTACAGTCGGATTTTCGGTTTGTGACATCTTGACCATCTGAATCAAAAAAGCAGAGTGGCTAGTACAGTGAGTAAGAGTTTTTTCACAAAGGATTATCTGTGAAAGTCTAGTTGTGAGAGGCAGTGCAATGTGAAATATTGTCTTTCAGTCCAAGCACCTACTCAGAGAGCAGTACCACTGTTTTGTAGGTAAAGTGTTCTCTACCTTCTGGAGGTTTGTGAGTTATTTGATGGGGATAGTGTTGCTTTGTTTTCTTTGTGAGTTCTGTTGCTCGACCACAGGATAAAGACAAAAATATCAGACAACTCGAATTGGAAAGTAAAACAATCAGGAAAACAACAAAAGGCTTTCTTTGGTCACAAAAAGGCAAAAAAACAAACAAACAAAAACAACCCCCCCCCCAAAAAAAAAACAAACAAACAAAAAAAACCATTAGAAACATGTAAAGAAACTCAGAAATACTTTAACGCCACCCAGGGAAGAAAACTCCAAATCAAGAACAAAAGATCATCTTCCAGGTCCTAAACGGACAGACTGTGGTAGCTTTGAGGTGCCTTTGTGCACACTAAGATTGCATGTGACTAATGCATAGGATTAGCAGGGATTTTAGCATGGGCACAACCAAGGAGTTGGGAAGAGAGTTAGTCATTGTTTTACTCTTCCTTCTCCTCTTCGCCCTCATCATTGTTCTCTTCTTCTTCATAGTAGCGGTGAAAGAGCTGGTGGAGATGCTGTTGGAGATCACGGGTTTTTGATCTTTTTCTGTGGTGGTCCACTTGCTCTTTAACGACCTGTTTGCGCTGCCCAGCTCCCTCAACCACTGTTCGTGTGAGAGCGCGACCTTTACGCAGACGGGCCCTGGAGATGCAGCAAGAGGCAGGGAGGGGAAACAGATAAAGAAAGATCACATTCTTTAAAACAATGCACATGTGGAAACTAAAGTAAAGAAAGAGCTGTAGTTATAGATATGTTATGGGAGAAAAAAAACACACACAAATTATACCTTGTAAATCCAATATTAAATTATTGGATTTACACAATTCAACTCAATTCAATTCAATTCAGGTTTACATATATAGCGCCAAATCACAGCAACAGTTGCTTCTTTAGCTTGCAAATTACTTGGAATACAACTTCTATTTTTCACAAAAGAAGGAACACAATGTAATCACTAAAACTATGATTTACTGAAAACAGCTAAATAGTGTATGAATAATAATTCTAACTTAGTTCATGGGACAACATTTTCTTACACTTCTTAACTGAGAGAGTTAAAAAAAATTATAAACTCAAAACTCAAAACAAAACTTTTCTGACTGATTAAGAGTACAAAAAAATTAGTTTTCTAGCAAAATGAGCATGCGCAAACATTAGTCAATATTAGTAAGGCACACAAACACATACACACACACACAAATAGGTGCACTCCAGTATGCGCACACCTCCTGACCACTGTTCCATCCTCTTTGACAGTCTCTCTTTCTACCACATGAGGGAGCTCTGTTCCACTAAAACCACTTAAATAACCAAGTGCCTGGTGGCATGAAAAGCAGAAAACAGTCTCTTAATTATGAAAACAGAAACTGGAAACTTGAAACCTCTTCATAATGTACTTTTTTCTTTTTTACACAAGGTAGTTGAGCTAAGATATTCTAATAAATGCTGAAGTATGAATATTATGTTAATATTACCAAATAAATACAGTGTTCCTCCACAAAGGAATTTCTTGGTGACATAATCTGCTAAATTGTGGTTGGGGAACAATTGTGAGCAAGTGTTTAAAAACCTTTTTGAAGTCATCTTGGGCCGTAGGGAGGTCAGAGGCCAAAGACTGATCACCGTGGTGTGTCATTGTCCTTTCACCCTCCACCACTGTTGTCCTTTCTGTGTGACTAACCTTGCAGCCATCAGCCGTCTCCTGCCTTGATGATGAGGAACCCTCACATTCGGTAAAAGTCACCTAGGTGAGAAAACGTTTATTTGGCTGTACTTTATATAGCAATATCAGTACAAATGTTCTGTCTGGAATTTTCAGTAAAAAAAAAACAAAAAAAAAAACACTTTGAAGAAGGACATCTGCAACACACACACCTCTGTGTGGTCTCCCTCACTTCTCACGACTGTCCGCTTCACCACCTTAGAATACCCATCTCCCTCCGCTGTAGGGACAGACCCCTGAGGAGCTCCTTCTAATGACATCTCTTCACGCTCCACACCATCCGCAGAAACACACTTGCGAATAATTTTACGGGTAACCTGAGCAAGATAATGCATGTAAAGACTATCAGGGAATGAAGTATTCACTGACGGAAACAGATGACCAAACTACATATTCTGTTGGAACATTAAAAAAAATTGTGTTGTCTGCACTTACATGGAGCAGTGATGCCACAAAGAACCTTTGATGTATATTCACAAGTTTACTTTGTTAGGATTACCTTTCTAAGGTCACTACCAGTTTAAATAGTGTCGTGTATGTTTTTTCTTTACCTTTTTGACAACTATGTGTCCATTTTCATCCTTATACTTTTCTTCTGACACTGATTGGGCAGGAAGGTCAGGCATTTCATCAGCCTATGAGGGAAAGAAGACAAATAATAATCAGGAATGCTAACTTGGGTCAGTGTGACATTCACATGTTTAATTGACAAATTTATGCAACCGTATGTTAGAGAGAAAATAGGGCACAAAACATTTAGGCAGTAATTCAGTGAGAAGATGGGGATTTTGGGAAACAGGAAACAAACTTGCATTTTCAGGGGTATGTTGTTAAATTAAAAAAAAAAAAAAATGCTCACAGCAGCACAAAACTCTCAGGTTAGGTTCAGACATGTTAATCAAGTGGCGTGTTATGTAATTTTCACCCATTTTCATCCATTCTGATAAGACTAAAGGTTGTTAAAACAAGTAAAGTAAACATTTGTAACAGTGAAAGATTTTAGCTCTAATTTAGTTGCCCCGCTGGTTTAAAACACCATCACTCATGCTAAATCAGATACCTGAATGACAACTCTCCTTCGTACTATTCTGGTGGTCAAAAATTCATCATCTGAACTTTCTGACATTGATCCAAGCTCAGCGGTGATCTCCTGACCAAGCAACACAGATCCAGTGACATTTAATGAATGACAGCATGAATGCTAGGTTTGCAGGAAAGCAAGCAAGAAGCAGAGTGATATGTTGCACTTTCAAATGATTGTATGTCACAGTTGTTTTGCACATTACATTGAAAGAACAACATGGCAATCTGTAATTTGTAATTAAAAAAAAGAAAGTACACCATGCTTTCACCTAAATAACAATAAATGTGCCTATTGATGAAAAAAGTAGCTTATGTTATCACTGTGAGTGATCCTACTAGTTACAGGCAGCAAAGTGACATGCTAAGTTAGGATTGGTCAAATCTGAAATCAAAACAAATTAAGGGTTATAAGGAGTTTTAGATCCCATACATGTGACAAGAGGGTTACCAGCAGTCATTCCTCTCTGAAGCAAATATAATAATTTGGCCAAGCTCAGCTCTGGGGAAAACACTTGCAGGTTTTTTTTAATAACTCTCATCTTACCCTGGTCAGAGATTTATCAGTATCATGATATGCTCCAGTTTCACAGACAGGCAGTGGTTGTGAAGTCTCACACAAGGTGAATTCTTCATCTGACGTTTCTTGCATTTCTTCTCTCTTTAAATCTACATTATAAAGAGGCTCATGGACAAAAGAAGCGTCCTCATAATCTTCACTTCCAGAAGATGACAACACTTTTTGATTCAGCTCTTCCAGCACTATAGGATGGGTTTGACCTCCACTTGACCTAGCTCTTGTCTCAGATTCATCGGGATCAGGCTCTGAGAAATCGGAAGAACCCTGTTTGCAGTCAAAGTAAGGCTCTGGGTCAGAATATTCAATGGTTGGACTGTCTGCACCACTATGCACTATATGACTGTATCCTGGAGGTATTTGAGTGTAGGTAGCTGAAATAGAGGAGGTCTCTGTATAGGCAGGTGGGAAGCTGTACTCCTCATCAGAGGCTGAGGAAGAATCAGTTTTGGGTTTGACTGAAGAAGACTGAGAGTCAAAACATTCATCATCTACTGAAGTCAGAGATCCTTCTGAACGGTGTTCACTGGTCCTATCCTCATCTGAAGATATTTTCAAGTTCCCCGAGGAGGAGTTTGGCATCAGTTCTTCAAAGCTGAAACGTCTTGCAGATATCACTGTCTCAGGAGTCAAATCAGAAAGAGACTGTGAAGACAAATCTTCATTATGAATACTTTCAACAGAGGTTGCTGCCCATAACTGAAGTCGATCTCGGATACTCTGTGATTCCTCTGTCACACCTTTCAAGTCATTAGATGGTGTAGCTGAGTCATGTCCTTCTTGACTTTGAAGAATGCCAGTTCTAGAGTCTTCCCAACAAATATTTTTCTCAAGTATGTCAGACTTGCTCTTTGTAGCAACTGAAGGAAATTTCTCAGTATCATTTAGACGATGTTTACTTAACTGGAATGCATCCACATGAAAACTTGAATCCAGCGATTCTTCCATGTCTTTACAAAGTCTTTGGGGACATTCTGGGCTTGAAAGGGATTCATTAGAGGACTCAGAACTGTCTTTATGAAGACCAGAGCTCGATGGTACACTTATGCCAGTTTTTGTTACATCAGGAATGACTGAGACCACTTCATGTTCCAGTTGAATTGATGTCTGGAGATGTGGAGGTTCTGCAACTGCTATATCTGGGTTATCTATTGCAAGCTGTGCAGCAGATGATAGACTGACTTTTAGGGTATCACTATATTCTGCAGGGCCCTGATCCTGCAGCAAAATGTCTTTGAACTCATACATTTGTTTAACTTCAGAGATCTCATTGGTGGATTCAGATGAATGTGGGTCAAGTGCCTCTGGTCTAAACTTAAGTTTCATCTCCTCCAGATCTGACAGAAGCTGATCAAGCTGAGGGGACCCAGACCCTGGTGGTGTTGGTGTGGATTCTGAGGACATGACAGTAGCAGCATCTGAGCTATCTTGAGCTATTTGACAGACTGATTCTGGGGTCATGAAGCTTGGTTTAGCTAAGCCAGAATATTCACTTAGTGTGGGGGATGGCATTTTGTCTTTTTCCTGTGGTGCACTACTTTGATTGGTCATTGTGGTGTCAAATTGTGTTTTACTTATGTCAAAGGTAGCTGGAATTGGTAATTCAATTCTTTTAGTGAAAACTGCATTTGAATCAGATGGTAAGGATGGGGAATCTGCTGGAAAGACCTGCCTCTGTCCTAAATCAACATTTTTTTGTTGTGAATCTTGTGAAAGATTTGTCTTGGAAGATGCAGGTGATACCTGAAAGAAATGGTACAATGGAGTGGGAATTAAAAAATAAACATCATTGGTGGTTTCTTTGTTGATTTAAGGAAGACTCAAATTAAACATGCATTTTTCAAGGACAGGTTGTTGTTCTAAACATGAGAGCAGTGAGCAATGTCTCAAATGATGTTGTTCACTTATAGCCCACATGCATATAGAACAGTTATTAACATATTATTAAGAAATATGTTAATAAAATATATTTAACAAGCAGCATGAGGTTTAAAAAGCATGACACGACCAATTAAGATGAACATAGATATTTTTGAAATATTCTTCATAGTAGTACATAATTGACACACATTATATTACAAATATGATAGCTTGGCACAAATGAATAATCAAAGATTTAGTGTACTGTGAAAATGGATGTGTTATTTTTCACTTTTAAGCAAATAGTCACTTCCATGTCATATTATAAAGTCAGTCAACCACCAGTTTATAATAATTTTCCCAGTCAAATGCTAGTGCTTTGTGCAGGCCTGCATTATTCTAATGATAATTCTGGTATTACAAAAAACCCTCCCAAATGACACAAGCTTCACAAAGAAAAGTTACAAAATCACATCAGGTGAAGATTAGAATCAACACAACCAATCCAAGGTGTTATGTCCCCTGCCAAGACATCTGAGAAAGCAAAATGTGTGGGTTTTAAATTTATATTATACTTCTATATGGGAATTAGTCATTGAACATTACAGGTGCAATTGAATTCTCTTTTTTTATTCTTTTTTTTTGTTATAAAATAGTGGGAGTATGTACCAACAAAGATGAAGAAAAATATTAGCTGTGGCAAATTTAGACTTCTGTGGTTGTTAACTTAACAGCTAAATATTGCTAAGCAACTTATTGCAACTATAGTAAATAAAAAAATAAAAAGCTCATGTCACTAGACAGGGTCTTGGTAATTTCAATTAGTTTTGCTTCAGTGAAAGGTCATTCCATCTGTTCTAATGCAAACATGCCATGGTAAGAGAGCTTTTGCTTGTTATTAGTGGAAGCTACTACTTCCAAAATCAACACTGCATTCACTGATATGCAACAGCTGTTGCTGCCTTACCGACGCCAAGGAATTTTTTCTCTTGAACTTGATCGAGGATTTTCTTTCATGTGCTTTTCATGTACTTAGGAATACCAATCTTGGACATGTGATATCGTTGTGCCTGTTCTTGTTCATACACAAGTTGTGTTCACTTCAGGAATTCTTTCTTTCCTTGAGGTTGTTCACGGAAAGCCTCCTCCAGCCAGGTAGCATGATGAAAACCATAGTTTTCTACAGATGGCTTGTGACTCAAATGGTGAACACTGACTATGATGTGTGGTTTACCATGATTTAGTATAGATTTTTAGGCATTCAGTGAAAAGGCTTGATAAAAAAACAAACAAACAAACAAGTGAAAAGGAACATGAAATGGTTATTTGTATTTTAAGAAGGAGCTATGGGTTATGTTTCAGATGTTCCAGTTTGTGTAGTCTTTATTTCAAGATATGTATCTGTGACTGTAACTACTGTTGAGTAAGATAATTCAGAATTCAGTAATCTATCTGAATGCTGTCCTATTTTTTCTTCTCTTTCCCTGAAACAGCAGATGGCTGTCTCTCCCTGAGCCTGGTTCTGCCAGCAGTCTCTTCCTATTAAAAGGGAGTTCTTCGTTCCCACTGCTTGCTCATAGGGGATTGTCTGATTATTGGGTTTTTCTCTCCAATTTGAATTTGAATTAATTTGCGTGATAATTAAAGCTCAGGCAGGACTGACTGTGTACACCTTTTTCTTGACAGCACATTTCTGGGGGACTCAGTGGACACAATGGATGATAATATGGTCATATCACATAAAACAAAACAGCAAAACCTCATTACAATGAGATAGATAGATAGATAGATAGATAGATAGATAGATAGATAGATACTTTTATCATCTGAGCTATGAAAATACAATGTTATGCCTATAACTTCTCTGAAGGAAAGAACTGAGCTGTACATATTGTAAAGGACATCAGGCCCCTATGGACCTGACTGAAGATATCGCTACTCATATTGGAAGGCAGATGACCTGTGATGAGGCACCACTGGTACACTTGTCAACTCCCTCAGGTAGATACCAACTTTTCGCTTGGACTAGCTCCACAGTGGGAGGGCAACCCAGTTGGTAGCTCATTTATTTTTGTTCAGCAAACAGAAGTCACAGATATAACATTTAATTTCCTTTCTACTAACTTACTCATTACACCACATGTTGTATTGTCACCACTGACAGAAAAACCTCTAAATCAGAGTCAAACTCCTCAGCACTTTTAAACAAAACTGTTTGGTGTCTAGATGGCAGCAGCAGCAGCTTATGGGCAGAACAAAAAAACTCAAAATTAGCACTCGAAGTGCAGCCAAATACATTAAATAAGGAGGCAGTTGATAACACCAAAGGATCCGTTAAGCAAAGTTTGAGCTAACCCCATGACCCTATTGCAGTAACAAGTTAGCTTGACTCTGCAGAAGCGTTATCAGTGAGATAAAGAGCATAAGGACTGAGGAATAACTGTAAAACCCAGAATATATACCATGTAAGGGGACTCACACATGTCATTATAAGTTAACTGCCATAAAGCAGGATTAGGGGTGTCTTTAGTATGGCAATGCAGAGGCGTGAAATCCCATACACAAAATTTGTTATACCAAATGAGCTGACTGAAAGTTGACAGTAAGAAAACCTTATAAAATGTAATCTCTTGTTCTACTGTTTTGGTTGCTATTATGTCAGAAAGTTTTTAGTAAGGTACAACTGACTTGACTACATTTCCTGGAAGGTGTCAGAAAATCTCACATCACAACAAGAACATTTTCCCTTATACATTGGATCAAACAGCTGTGATATTAGTTTGCGAACAAAATGTTTGTTTTTTATGGTATATTCCTTAAGAAATGTCGTTTCATATGACTGTGATGACAAGGAATGCACGGATTCAGTGTGGAGCTGGGTATGATTTTTCTGGGACTCATGTGGTGAGAAAGAGTTAAAGGAAGATAAAGGTTTAAATTCAGACGAAAAAGACTTGAAGGAAGTTGAATTTTCTGTGAAAGGATAATTGTGGCTTTCAAATGCACATCCCTTCACAATACCTGCATATGGTGTTGCAGAGGACAGAAATGGGAATGCAACAAAAGTTATGTTAGCTGAGTGTTTGGATTCAACACTTGAAGCAAGTAAATGTGGTGAATTTGGCTGTGAGTTGTCAAACATTACGTTGTCACGAAAGTTGAAATCCCCAGATTGCGCCATTGCTGAAAGAGGTGAGGCAGAATATTGCAAGTAATAATTACAATGTTGACTGGTTGGTTGACAAGATAGCAGTTGAACAGAGTGCTGAGCTGATGCCACAGATTCTGAGGAGGAAGCTGTGTCACATTGATTTTCTGGAAACAAAGCTCTTTTACTGGAAAAAAAATCAAGTTCAAAATCAGATGAATCTGACTGAGGTGATGCTGGTCTGATCTCGTCAAACATCATTTCTAGACACAAATCAGTACCTTCCCAGTCCGAAAATGTTGACTGCGGTGTAAACGACCTTTGTCGTAATAATTCCACATTGCACTCATTATGTGGCCATATGAACTGAGGAACAGGTGAGTCAGGAGAGAGGGGTCTAATTTCACTTTGAGACTCCAATGATTCGGGAGATTGTGGCCTTAATTCTGCCACCCACTCATCTATAAGGGAAAGGGTGCATTCTGTTTCTGATGGTTCTGATGGCAGAGATGGAGTGGACACAGTTCTCACGTGACTGCTTTGGAAGTCAAACAAAGTGTCATCTTCTTCTTCATATGTAAAGCCCCGCACAACCTCTGCATAGGTTAAAGGTCTTGCAGCAGACAGCAAAGGGGAGAGTTTTACATTTACACCTGAGTGTTTACCTTCAAAACTTGAAGAATAGGTATCTGGTGAATCTGGTCTGTTGTCGTCAAACATTTGGGCAAGACAAGAATCTAAATCCTCAACATCGGACAGTGTTGAAACAGGTGATATGGGTCTATTTTCAGAATATTGCAAGTAGTAGCTACAATGTTGACTGTTCATTTGACTGAACATCATGGATGAACAAGTAGGACATTGATGAAGTGACACCACAGATTCTGGGGAGGATGCTCTAAAGTCCGCAAGCCAATTGCGCAACAGCGACAAGTCAAAACCAGAAGACACAGAATCTGGAGACAATGCTCTCTTATTTGATAACAAATCCAGGTCAACATC
>VUQS01007799.1:20489-36115 GCA_015108495.1 Heterochromis multidens
TTTGGGCCCCGGGGGGGGGGGGGGGGGGGGGGTTACACAGAGGAAGCCATGGCCGCTTGGCGACCCAGTGGTGACCCAGTGGCCTCCTCATGGAGGGGATCAAGGCCTAGAAGGGAGCCGGCTTAAGGTTAGAGGTTTAAGGGTAACAAATCAAGCAGCACTTTAATGGAATTTAACCCCCACATACTATATCTCTCTAACTGTTTGAACAGTGCATAACTGCAGGACAAACATAGGAAGTTTTATTTGGGAAAGTTCTCTTAAATAACAGAAAAGGAGGCGGTCAGATGTGGTGATTAATACACTGAAGACAAAAGCTGTCCACTAACTTTTCACCTGAGGTCTGTTTTGATTCATTTCTATGCAAGAGAACACATGAAGCCACCGCAATAATAGGAAACAAAAACAAATTCTCTTTATTCACTTGCAATGCTTCTGCAGTTAGAAGGCATAATATGGAAAAAATAGTACTTTCCGAGTGCACTTTCTGAGGTGACAGCAGGTTCTTCACCCTTTCACTTTCTTTCCTCTTATCGTTTTGTGCGCCATAAAGAAAGGGGCAGGACAGGGACCCCCTATAGGCAGTGCATATCTGCCTCTAAAACCATCACTCAACTTTATGTTCACTTCTGATTCTCCTAGCCCGGCTGTGTTTCTTCCATTAGTATCCACTCATAAAATGTACTATGGTTATAAAGATGTGCAACAGACGACTACTAGACAGTCACATACCTTTACATGGTAATCAGGTGTTTCCATGTACCTGTCTTTACCTCACTTGCCTAAATGTGTATGATATATAAAGTTTATGGTGTTGACATTAATGACAAGAACATAATCAAAACAGTGTATCAAGCATATTTATTAATATTTAAATATACAAAATAAAATAAGTAAAGTAGTTCAAGTTTACATAATTACAGGTTAAATGTGGGTTAAAATGTAACAAATGATGATTCTAATCTAATCTGCCCTTCTCTTTTTATTTATTTATTTATTACAGTGAAACGAGCGATATAGATCTAATTAATTTTTGTAATTTATTTGACCATGGCCTCATCTGTCTCAACAGACCCATTAATCCACAAGTCCTATAAGTAACCTTACAATCATGATTATTGCCAAAATAGTAAAAATAATAAAAAGTAGTTGCTTACATGATTCACAGGGTGACAGAAAATGTGTTAAATACCAAAATACTTTTCACAGTTTTGATATTTTACTAACTAAACACAAGCAAATATGGTTAGCCTCACATATGTGAGGACGAGCTCTTCTCTTTTTTTTATATCCTTCTAAACAGAATACATTTGGATGTTAGGCTGCTGTTCTCACATTACTCCCAATTTTAAAATAGCTTCAAGTAAACTGTTATGGCCATTGCTCATGATTTTATGACATTATGCAGAGCAAATTATAAATAATCAAACTAAAAAAAATATAGAAATTATTCAATTTTGATTAGTATATTATAATAATAACTGCTAGTGGAAACTCAATTATCAAATAACTTTAACTATATTCAACATTATGCCAACTAACTGAAGAAAAAACAACATGAATTCCTTTTATATAATCTTATCAAAATTTGTGCTTAACGAGGTTAGTGGGACGTTATGGCTGACTCATTCGTAAATATTTAATTGTAGTTATTTAAATTAATGCATAGTTAAGAAACAAACACTGAGAGCAGCATGAACAGTTCTGTCAAACATCTGTGCTAAAAAAAAAAAGAAAAAAAAGAAAAGATTTTATAATGTGAAATGGGTCACTGAGAGGCCAGCCTTAATCAGAAACTATCCTGTTTATCCCACTGAAGAGTGACTGAGAGGGCACTGAGTGACGCAGGTGAGAGACAGGCGTCACCCAGCCCCTAGACCGCACCTCTCTTATCTGCCTATGAAACGGAGGAGGAAGGAGTGACAAAGGCCAGGGCCTGAGCGTGATAAGGAAGGGCCTTATGTCCTGCTTTGGCCCTGGCTTGCACCGTGGCCTCCAGTGCAAGAGGCCATCCAAGGGCCAGGTGTTGACCACGACCAGAAAAGCCTCCAAGATCATGTTTTTCATTCACAGGTATGAATCCGGGTGACGTCAGATATACAGAATGCTGGTGTGCATTTACATGTGGTAGCTTTGGGGCAGTGAATGAGAGGAAGAAAGGGAGAGACAGACAGAAAATGAGGGTCAGGTGAAGTTCAGGGCAGATTTTTTGCCAGTAGTCTCACACTGCAGGAAAGCCAAATTGCTTCCGGATCTAGGTATCCACCCCTGCATAGTTCAGTGTTCGTACCCTTCCCGCCTCCTTGTTGTCCTCCCTCTTTCCTCCAATTCATCCTCTCCTCTTTACTTTTCTGTTTTTGCTTCACTTCTGATCTTTTCTCATTCTTTGTTCTTATTCTGGCTCTCTGGTGATCTGTCTTGCTGCGTGGCATGGCACAGGGTGACAATGTCTGTGGGGAAGCAGTCTTTGAGTAGGATACCTCTGTCTCTCTGGCAATCCAGCTCTCCAATAAAACCATACCAGTAGATCACAAGGCCTGGACCAAACCTGCAGTTCACAAAAGAAAAAAAAAACAAGCAAACAAAATGTTACATGTGTACATTGCTGCTGTCATATCTAAGAGTTTTGAAGTAGCAAATACTGAATTACACTTTCAAATTCATATGTCAAAATGCTTACAGCTGTTGACTTTGGATACGGAATACATAAAACAGCAGGAATACGTTAGTAAAGAGATAGAAAGATGGGACACTAGTGAGATGGATCTATGAGAGATAAGGTGGCTTAGGTATTTTCCTTTGATCACATCCAGGAAACTTGTGCTGAATCAAACAAAAACACCGCCAGGAAGATAAAGATCTTTCTGACAGGGTGATACACACTCAATCACATTACAATGGCAGTGAAATAACAATAATCTATGAAATAACAAAGCGCTACACCAAGGCCTCCGGATCCTGTCATCAGAAGCCTTTGGCACATAACAGAGCACACAGAGTTCAACACACTGCATATGGTGGTTAATGTTAGCTAGTCAAACAGCATCCAGCTGTTTCATTTACGTTTATTTTGCGAGCAAAAGCAATCTGCACTGCAGTTCCTAATAGCAATAAAGATTGACTTTCCAAGCAAACGCAAGCTCAAATTAGGACTGTTTAGATATAGGATGTTTTCATTTATTTCCTTGTAGAACCTGTAGCAACTGTATCCCTAAAGGTGTGCTAAAAGATGCAGAAACATTTTAAACAGAAGAATTCTTCACTGGGAATGTGCAACCACATTTCACCATTTCTCTTCACAAAGGAAATAAATCATCTTTCAAGCTATTTATTAACCCCGCAAAGAGCCACCCAATGGCCCCTTCTCTTCTTTGAACCTTAGCTGCCATGCATAAAGACGTGTCACAGTTGAACTCTGAGTGGAGAGCACTGCAGCTCCTAGATGCTAGAACAGATTCAGGGGGCTGACAGTACTCCCATCCTAGGCTCTCCATCGTCGGACAGTTAACAGTGTTGTGGGGCCTCTGGAGGCCAAGACAGGAAGCTAGCTAAAGGGCCACAGAGAGCAGTAGAAGTTCAGTTTCAAGGTAAAGTTCATAAAAATTTTTGACTTAAGCACATTTTGGTTATATTATAATAAGTGATATAGATGCTATATTTATAGGAATCTTTAGGTTGCAATTTATGAGTTTACTATAAAAACACAGACTGTATTGTGACCACAGAAATGATAAATTCTCAGCCTTTGTGCTTTTGCTAGCTGTACGTATGTCTTGTTATATTGACTGGCCTTGAGGCAGTGCACATTCTACATACAGTTTCCGTGTACAGACAGACATATGTACATGAAAATATGTGGCATGCACCTCCCTCTAAGCAGTCCTTGCAGTAGTACATGCTCCTACATCCCATCCCTACATTCTGTGTTTTACAGTGTGTGATTTACGGTGCTGTATCTGTGAGCAAACAGGCCAAAGCTAACAGCCCTGGAGAAAGCCTGCAGATGCACACTCTAAGTTCACCACAATGTCACACACATAGCTCACCCTCTCAGCACTGCACAAAGCTCAAACCCCCAAATTCTCATCATTTCCATGGTCCACTGCTGCACATGGCTGTCAACTCTTAATATGGAAATGTTTTGGAAACAAAACCTAAACATTTACATTAGGTGGCTTCAGAAAAGAGGTTATGCTCTTTTTTTTTTTTTTAAATTCAGCCACCATTCAGTATGTATTTCCTGTGCTCTGGATGTGTGTGTATTTGGGGCATAGAAAAGGCAGACTGGTCGGCACACATTGGAAAGAGGCAACCTTCTGAAAAGGTTAAAACTGTACATCAACAGATAAGGCAGCCGTGCACGATTCATCATGTCCCAGGTCTGTCAAGGGAGGCTGAGTACAAATTGAAACAAGCAAAATTATAAACACTGGGGAACCATGTCACCAAGGCCTTTCCATACCGTAAAGAAAATAAATGGAGTTTGAATCCTTCTCAGGATTAATACAAGTCAATACTACAGAGACCTTGAGGTAAAAATCTTGGACTGGGAATAGTAACAATAACATGGAGGGGGAAGGGAACGGTCAGGGGGTCAAAACTAAGTCTGATGGTTACAGCATGAGTTTCTTGAGAAAAAGTAGAAAGAAAGAAAGAAAGAAAGAAAGAAAGAAAGAAGAAAGCAGGTAAAAGCAGGTAAAAATATACGGTTGGGTGCTTTATGTACTACTACTGTATATATAATTCCTCTGAAGTTTGTGTGTTGGATCGCCTGAGGAAGTGAGTGGAAGTTCAGTTTAAATTTGTAGGCAAATTATAGTTTATTATGTGGGCTGGCTCATTTTAACCTGGCATGTGCTTATTACACACACCACCTCGAAGTCAGAGTCAACCATCTTCCAATAAACACCTCACTATGTAACGAGTTGGTGAAATTGTTTGTGAAATGTAGCTAATTTCAGCAATAGGGCCACTTGACGAGCCTGGGCGTGGATTGCGGGCTGCCAGCCATGCTTTCGTTAGTGTTAATGAGCTGCTGGTGGTCGCATTTTAAAGCAGTTGCCAAGCAGCTTACTATAACAGCTTAATGAGAGCAAGGCAGTCAGAAATTAAAAAAAAAAACATGAATGGAGAAGAGGGAGTGTTATTAGTATCTGCATGTGCACACACAGCATGCCATGAAGCCAAGCTAAATGCAGTACGGAATATCTGCATCATAAATGCACAACCCATGCATAAAATATATATATGTAGAAGTTAATAAGTACAGTAAAATACCAACTCTAACCTTCAAAGAATTTGCAGACCTATTTCTTGATTTTAGTTCTTGCTTTTCTCATTTTTGGAGAAAATGAAAGCATGGCTGAAAGCCCACAATCCATGCACGGGAGGTCAGGCAGCACACCCTCTCAAAAACCTCAGAGTTGAACATTTCTGCTTAACACACAGATCAAGCTGAACTTCATCTCCTACATTTGGTGAGAAAAAGCTTAAGCACAACTCGGGTTCAATCACTTCTTCCAAAATACATTACACGACATGACGAATTATCAATAAAATTGAGATGCATTTACGCTTGACTTTAAAACACCCTCACTTCATTTTACACACCACACAGGTCCACTTTAAACAAACACCCCAGCAATGATTTAGACAGTGCAAGCCTTCACCTGAGGGTGAAGTCTATGTCTCTGAGGTCTCTCCACAAAGACCTCTTTGTTTTCAACATCCATACATCAGGTCATAAGGTAGGCAGCTAAAGCACCACCAAAACATTAGTGTTAGTCGGTCTTTTCTCAGCTCTTTGAAATGCTGTAATGGAACCTGCTCAACTTATTTTGGGACAGAAAGCATTCAGAGTGATTGTGGGAGAAGTACAGAGGAATAAAAACTTCTGTGTTGAAGACAGAAGAATTGTGTTCATAGCAAAAGACACAGAGGATAAATGTGTAAAAACAGAAAATGTTCTTTTGAGGTCCCTTTGATAGGTGACCAGGAGTTGTTTTTTTTTTTTTTTTTTTAAAACAAGATCAGATAATGGTGTTGTGATGTGTTTTATGTGTGAAAATTTAGAGGCAAGGCAGTGACCCAGGGCCTGCATACCAGGTGATACAGTTTTGCATGTGTACTGTATACCCAGCTTGTGTATTTCAATGACTTTGCAGTGCCTTTTGTTGCAATTCAGCCAGACTGATGATCAAGACACCCCTGACAAGTGAAGCTGCTGTGCACAAGTAGGATATTTTAAGGCTGGTTCTGCCCAGAGGGGCGTCCTCAAACAGGGAGGTAAATAATCCCTTGCTACAAACTATACATCCAACTGTCCATAAATAAAAGGAATTGAATGGAAGAGTTAACCTCCCACAGCCAAGTTATTAACATGATCATAACTGAGAATAGAAAACATTCTTTTTTCTCTCTCCACCCCCTACTTTGTCTCTATGAACAAGGAAAAACCTAATTCAACTTAGGTATGCAAAACACAATTACAAGGCAACCGCAGCACACAATTGTACATTATTATCACCCAAACCTACGCAAGCTTCGTAATTAAGGAGAAACAGAGGAGAATGTGGTTAATCTTTGTCACCAGTGAAAAGTATGTCATATTCATATGCATATGTAGTTTTAAGCTAGAGGTGTGGAGGTGGAATGTGTGAGCATGAGAGATGTGGGGGGTCAGGTCGACTCAGTGTGTTGTCAGTTCTGTGTTGCAGTAGGAGCTAATTTATGCTCACTAATGCAAGATAACAATACCAAAAACAGAGACAAGAGAATTCCAGAGCTTTACTTGGTAAACACAGCAACCACTTCTGGAGCAAGACATAGCATCAGCCATTTGAGGCATCACAAAATTAGTTAAAGGTCAACCTGATTCAGCTTTAGCAACAGTTTAGTCCACTCCTACACATGCAAAAGGTGGAAGCTGTGCTGATTACCTGCTGGCTAATTAAGACAAAAATATACATGTAAAATAGGCAAAGTAATATACTAATATACTCATTTCCAGTTCCATATTTTTACTCTTGGACTCTAGTAGAGTAGCTTTGCATGATTCACTGTTTAAAATAGTCCTTGTTTAAATGGTCCTTTGTGCAGCCCCTCAGTTTGTCCCTGCCTTTAAGAGAATTTTAGCAAACAGAAGGTTTGAATATCAAATGAATGGGGCTACTGGGCTCACAGCCAGAGCTGTGTAATGCAAAAAACAAACAAACAGACAAAACAACAGAAAACAAGAAAAAACACTTGGTGGAAAATCTCACACCTCATTACATTAATTAGTAACATTATAAAAAATAAGATCTTTGAGAGACTGTCTTTCAAAAGTAAAGACAGGGAAGTAATTACCACTTTTCAATTCACCAATGAAGCTACTAAAAGATTACATGGGCAAATGGTCCAGCAATTTGAGAACAATGTTTTTCTGTGCAATACTGCAAAGAATTTGGAAATTTAAAGATTGAGAGAATCTGGAGAAATTTCTGTAAAAAAAAGACCTAGTACTTAATGCGTGTGACTTTTTGGCCACAGGGATTAAAAAGGAAAAGATTCTGGAGTGGTAATCAGTCTACACATTCACAAACACTTCACTGCTGCATCCACAAATGCGTGTTATACTGCTACCATGAGGTAAAATTATGAGAATTTTAACATGAGCATTGCTTTTAAAATTAACCAATTCATTTAAGCTTTGCACTAAAGTTAGGCTTTTTTCTACATGATAAACAGAGAAAATGGAATATAAACCCTTAATTGTACTAGGGAGTTTTTATCTCCTGCTAATTATTTGATCAGTTATCACTTTCTGACCTCAGATTCCCCACAAACTCCTATCACCTCAGCCACTTTCTCACAATAACCAAAATCTTATCACCTTACAGATATGCAATCTGACAGCTGACTGATACTTGACTAACACATGGTGAGCAAATAAGCATTAACCTTATATTTATTTGTTAGCTCAATAATAACTTACAGAAAACCTACTTAATTACATTTGGTCCTAGTTAGAAACCATTCGCTCAATATCATGCTTCCCAAACATCCTCCAGCTGAGGGGAGGAGGCTTAATCAGTGTTTTGAACTCGTTAAGTCCCTTAACTGAGCATGTCGCCTACCACATTAGTAACACATATCTAAAGAACAAGTGTGCACTGTGTATGTAATGTGTGCGGGTCCCCTCTCAGATCTACGGTGTCATGGTCCAACGCGCTTTGACATACTCCGGTCTGCTTTGGATGTGAAGCAAAACCAAACAAGGTGTGGTCTGGCTCTAGCTTTGTCTTTTCAGTGTTTAGAAGTTGGTCCAAGCAGCACAGAGTACACTATATACAACAAAGCAGCCTAATGACGGCTGCTCTGTGGTAGCACCAGAAAAATCCATATTAAAGTTATTTCCCCAAAACCTTCTGTGCGTTATTATTGTGTTGCAAAAAGGATCACTTTGAACAGGCTTTTTTAATATAAATGCAAGAAAAAAATATTTCTGTCTCTGTAATTCTCTGGCTTTATAAGGGTTAACATGCAGACAGTAGGAGCACACCTGATTTTTTTCTCAGATATTGACTCCTCACACTCCCTAATGACACTGTACATCATGAAAATGGCTTGATCTCTTCAGTTATGGCACACTGAGTAGATATTCATTAACAGTTAATGCTGATATTAATGAATTCTTTTATGGTGATGACAGCACATTGTGTCTATACCATATTGAAGTGAAGTCTTGAGTGGGTAGTAATTTTGTCTGGGAATCTTGATGTATGTACACAGATTTTAAATGTAGTTATAAGAACAAACAAAATAGCAGCACTTGCAGATGAGTATACTTCTTAATGTTTCAGCAAACATGTTTCAGCTACAAGCCGTCATCAGCCCTGCCAGTGACGCTGATGACAGCTTATAGCTGAAATAAGTTTGTTTTGCCCTTTAATAAACATTAAGAAGTATACTTATCAGTGGGTGCCAGTATTTTGTTTGTTCTTAGTACATGTTTAAGATTCAGAGTTGAGTGCATTGTTACTTGCAAGACCTTAATTATATCTCGTACTGTAAATAAAAATAAAAACAAACAAAAAAAAAACCTCTGAGGTTTTCTCTGTTTTTAGATAACACTCCAAGTTTCGAAAACTAAACACTGACCATAGTGCTAATTTGGAGATCAGTCGAGAGTCCCTCGGGCTTTTGATGCGTCCCCATGTCTATGAGTTCTGCTTAGAGACAAGAAGCTCCCCATGGTAGTGGGCAAGCAGGCTGGGGGCTGGGAGGCTGTGCAGACAGAGAGAACCACATTGTCAAGGGGATACATGCTCCTTTAACCTGTTATTGTGAACTCCCAGCAGCCCTGGCCGATAATTGCCACCTGTCCCTGGGG
Source organism: Heterochromis multidens (assembly GCA_015108495.1). Taxonomy (NCBI): domain Eukaryota; kingdom Metazoa; phylum Chordata; class Actinopteri; order Cichliformes; family Cichlidae; genus Heterochromis; species Heterochromis multidens. The sequence continues at coordinate 29,863 of VUQS01007799.1, forward strand.
AAACAGTCAAAGACAAGCATTGGGACAGCCATTTTTTTTTTGCTACACCGCACAGCTCTGGTCCTAATCCTGCCCTTAACCCCTGTGGCTAATGTGTCTTCAATTTAGGATGATCCCCCACTACAGGCACAGGCCCTAATCAACAACATTTTGTACTGTAACCCTATCCACCCTTGCTAGGGTAGCATCAGCCTGACCGGGCGCCGGCACATCTGATGTGTCCAGCAGAGGAACAATGTCATGGGTGTGTATACAGTACTTATGGATATCATGTTTACATATGAGGTCATAGGATGTGTGCCATACACTCAGCTGTTTGTCTTCGACATAAGCTGTTGAAATAAACATTTAATATCCACATGCAACACAACTGCACTTACAAACACAGTAAAGAAATAAGTCGCATGTAATATGTAAGCCACTTTATAAGCCAAGCATAAACATTTAAGGATATTTTACAAAGTGAGACTCACTCCTCATTGTTCTTCCATTCTGAAAAAAAACCAAACATACTATCCATTGGCTCAAGGTCTCCATCAGGTTCAAGAATAAGTACTTCATTGTAAATTCTGGTACCAATTCAGTGAGGGCTGAATCAAACGTTGTGGAAAGGCAGGTGTGAATGTTTGTTGTGTAGGCCTCTTGGCCTCTGCATCCATGAGTACAACCCTGCCCCAAAATTAGAGTGTGGTCTCTAATGTCTCCCTGAGAGAGAAAGAGGCCTGGCTTTCGTCCAAGTCAGCACCTTTGGAAGTGCAGTCGTGTTACCACCACTAAATCAACATGTCAGCACCCGGCCCAGTGAACTTCTTCACCCAAACTCCACTGCTTACAGCGACCCCACACACCTAATGAATTGGTGTGAATGCCTATCTGTCTGCTAAAATGAAATGGGGAAAGGAGATACAAGGGGGAAAAAGCTGATTTCATTTTTTAGCTGTTACAAAGAACATTTGCAGTTAGGAAATATGATTATCAATGTATTTAGTCCTGTTACTTAATCAGAAAACTACTACAGCAAACCAGCCAGTGCCAGGTTACCATATCCTCGGCATCAACCTTGGCTTCTGTGTCCAAAATGGAACTGTCCCAGTTTAGGGGGGCAAGTGTGGAGAGGGATGCAGGCGAAGGGCCACAGAAATCTGTGTGCTTACTCGGCAGTCTGTTTACATTCCTGAGAGTAATTTTAGCCCCTGGGGGGAGCAAAGCAGGGGGGCTGACATGTTGTTGGGGCTTGTCAGTGTTCCACGGGCCAGCCGGCACAGTGGCGGCACCTGGACATCTGGGTGGTAAATACACAAATACACACAGAGATATCCCCCCTGCAGAAAAACCACTGGATCTGATCAGATACCTGTGTTTGCATCACTTATTAAGGTTAGGTTTATTATTAGGAATTTTTAAGAGTGAAGTTACATCTTCCACACAATATCAACAGATACTTTGTTTGTGGCTGAATGACTAAACAGAGCTACATGCTATCAAGGAGGCCTTATGAAAAACCACAGGAATAAGGATGTAGTCTTGTCAACAGGCCCACCACAGCAGAGTGCCATTAGTTTTGGACAACACAGGATATCCCCAGTGTTTTCACTGACAATCTGGGGTGCAAATCTAATTTCACTGTAGTTTTAAAAAATTTGTTAAACAAACAAAACAATAATCCTAGCTCAAGAATAGCTTAGGGCTTCTGTATGCCTGTCGGGATTTGTCTTTTTATTATTCCCAGCCCAGAGTGTCCCTTCAAAGTGAAAGAAACCAAAATGTCCATGTGTTTGCTGTGTTTGTGTGTGAATGCACGTGTAATAGAGAAGGAGAGAGCAGTACAGAGATAGAGAAGGAGGGAGGGAAAGAGAGACTCTGAGCTTATCGAAACTAATTAGGCAAGGGATCAGGATGGAAGTTAAATACTGGGCTACATGTAATGAAAGAAGCAGAGTGGGGGACATCTAGGGGTCAAGCCCACACCAAACAGTGGTCCTCAGGCAATCTGGTATTGATTTTCACTCGTTTGGGGATGAATGTGGATGGGAGGGAGGGAGATGGGGAGAGGCAGTAGGGCAGAGTCTAAGGGTCTCGTGAGTTGTCAACTTGACAGTTTAACCCCTTTTGGAGTAGAACAAACAAACAGAGGGATCTCTTGGGCTGACAGCGTTGATCTGTCATAGCGATGACACTGCAAAGCCCCACAGAATGGCCACACAGGAGAGGCAAGTGGAGAAGAAAAAAGAGGGAGGGTGAGTTGATACAGATATGCACAGGCACATTCCTTAAGACTCAGAAGATAGGACTGTGCTCTGCTCACCTTAAAAAAAATTCAGGAGGACAAAAAGGAGCATTCAACTGAGTCTGTAGTCTGGGTTTAATTGATTTGTTTTAAAATCAAGAATAGATATAGTAACATATAAAATAAATACATGTGTGTGTGGTTTTTCTTATTAACCGTGTTACGTAACTATGGTGGCAGACCTTAGATCAGACCAAAGTGGAACTTCAAGACCTGTTTTGATCATTTGCCATGTCAAAAAAGTATAGGTATCCCTGATAGAGCAGTCCTGGTGATGGTCCACAACCACACAGACACTCAGATGTCAGTGCTCGTCTCTTGTCAGTCTGTGAAGGACGTCACCCTCAAGCACCTTCCCTCTCATGTCCTTAAACACTCGAAGACCCCTTTCACTCTTTCCCTCAGACTACCTCATCGTTCTGTCACATTGCCAAAGGGGACTCCATTACCCTGGCCAACTCTCACTTATACTTAACACACACGCACACACGCACACACTCACACACCAAGGTCTGCAGGGTATTAATGAGAAGGGTAATGGGTATATCAGTGGACGGTTGACTTGTCTTTTGTTTCAAAGAGGGGTATGTCCCCATCCCTTGCTCACAGCTGTGCACTGCTGACTGCTACCTGGTCAGTTCAAATTGTACTATCTCCTTTCATTAGCACATCACCGGCTGAGATTCTGAAAGCCCATGACAAAATTAATTTGAGACGAGTGGGAGCAGATTGCCTGAAGCAGGTGCTATAAGGGAGATAAAACAAAAGCAGCACCTTTGTGAAGCTCGGTGTGTGCATGGCTGTGTGTGTTTCCCATCTATGTGTGTATGCGAGAGGCTTTTCCCTGGTCTTCAAATTCTGTTCTTTTCCTTGCTCTGGTAAATGGGTAATGACACAAAAGTGCTTTTGACAAAAAAGGAAAGGTACCAGAGAGGAATCGGCCCAGCACACTTGGAGCATTTACAAGGCTGTGGTGAAATCTAAATATTATTTGAAGCGTGACTAAACAGGGCAACACCTTTCTGTGCAGAGGATGTGTGATAGCTAACACTGTTTGATTTGGTCTCTCCTTTATAATATCTTATCGCTGAGCAAAGGTGGCACCCACACTGCATCTTCGCCTTTTGTCCTCTATACGTTTCTTTATCTATTTGCATTCACTATCAATACAAGTTTCTGCAGGGACATAGAACATGTTGAAGGGACTGAAGCACCAGCTTATGTTTAAAACACAGATTCCACAGTTTGCAAACACGAGCGTTGTGCAAAGTTAGCATCAATATTTGAACAAGAACTTCACATCAACACTGCCTTGATCTTATGTGCAGAGGCCTTGAAATGCAACCCATCAAGCAACAACTCTGACATTTTCAATGCAGCACCAGTCTCAGGGCATTCGGGGCAATTTTTTCTTTTTTTTTTTTAAAAAAGGCAAGAAAAGAAATGAACAAAATACAAATGTAACACAGAGGGAGAAAAGTTAAAACCAAGGCAGTGTTCTTAATGGTGAAATCCCAAGGCACATTTTCATTCAAGGAGTCAAACTGGGGCATGAAGACAAACCAACTGCTATCAGCAAGATCTGTGATGGACCTTTAACTCTACTTCTGATCCTTAACTCAAGTGACGGCTGGAAAACCATCTGAGGAAAAAAAAAATAGAAAGAAAGAGAGAAAAGCCTTCACCGGGAAGTTGTAATAGGAAATTGCTCTTGGCAACTATTTGTTCAAGCACCAGATTTTTTTTCGTCTTTATGCCAACCCAGTGAGCCCCCATTGGAAAACAGGGCAGGTCCCCCTAATGAGTAATCTATTTCAAAGCAGTCGTGTCTGGGCATGACAGTTTACTGAGAGGCTTGAAGAACTGGTAATTACCAGTGTTACGGGGCAATTAATGCATATTACACTGCGGCACTCATGGCGGTGACTGTCAGCTCCCCAATAAAAATGAGCACTCTTCAGCTAAAGGGTGACATTAATTGGGCCCTTAATGACTATGCAGAGGAACCAAGCCAAATAGGAACAAAACAGGGGACTCGCTCTGACACTAGCAGAGGGCTGGAAATTGGACTAAAAATGAGATTAATTGCTGTTTAGAAAAAAAAGGGGGAAAAATGTGGTGAGGGGAAGGGGGGAGAAAGAGGTTGGAATTATAGGGTGCAGAGAGCAAGAACTGTTCATACAGATGACAATTCAATTAATTATTTTATATTGTATTTTCTATACCTTAAGAAGTGCAGACAGGCCTCAGGCCCATTTCGAGGGCTTTGTCTTGATATGGTGCTTATTGCATAAAGAGCTACATAAACATTTCCCTAAGAACCTACAGAAAGCTTCAGGGTCCATACGCTCAATATAATGGATAATATCCAAAATTTTCATCCAACCATTCCCACATAACAGGAAGGAGGACTAAACATAGCAGTCAGGAATGTGAAGGGGGTAAAAGAAAAAAAAAAAAAAACATCCTAAAAAGTAAGTATTGAGGATTTCTGGGTTACACACTTTCCTATGAAATATAAGGCCTTTAGTACGTCTTTTCACTTAAAACAGTCCTAAAACCCTAAGCAAAGCTTTCATGAAAAGTAAATCAAGTAAATCTACTAAATTGCAGGCCTTCCACCCACAGAAATGTTTGTTTAGAAAGAAATCAAGGATATGGGGAAGACATGAAGTAATTCTGATTAATGTTGCTAAAGCTAGGCACGTACTGAGCACCACCTGAATATGCAAGCCCCAAATCATGAAAATATCAGCATGCAAAACATGCAGTCATTTGCATACATTTTTGATTTTGGATTTCCGTGCTATTTAAATATGCAGTTAGAAATAGTCCAGCACTGCCTCTTGCGCTGTCACGCTGCACACTCACACTGTCATTGGTCCTGATAGAACTCCTCGCTTCAAAGGGAGCTTTGCAATGGAGAAGAGAATGAGCAAATATTTGAATTGCAAAAACACATCATCTTCCGAGGGGAGAAAATTCAAGACAACTTTTTAGAGTTAAAGACACCCCCAACCCCCAGCAAGCTAACCCTCTGCATACAGCACAAAAAAAGTCAACATATTCATAGTGTAAGCACACTCCTCACTAATTTACCATATCCAAATTTGTGTAATGGGATATGACATATTTTAGAGGGGATTGCAGGGGAAAAAAAAACTTTAATTTGAGGAGAGAACCATAAAATGTTTAAGCTGCTCCTGTATTTAACTGAAATCCACCATACAAATCCAGGTTCTCAGACAACCTGACATGGGTTTGATTACAGACTGAAGTGTAATTAGCTACTTCAGTTATCCTGTAGAAGGTTGGAGTGAGCAGCACCACCATCCTTGCTAGATATTTCAGCATAACTAAAGAGACCTTTACATTCTACGGGAGTAGCTTTCCTCTCAGGATTCAGCACAGCCAGTTTATAGCCATTTACATGCAAGCACTCCAGGAGAATCTCAGTCGGCTTCCAACTTTTGCAGAAGTTAGAGAGAAAGTGCAATAAATAATCTTCGTGACAAATCAATAATATGACTCAGAGCATATTTGAAAGTATGAGTTCCTCACTTGGTTGCCAGAATAAATAGAACATTTAAGCCAAAAGTTACAAGTCTAGAAATGAAGGCCATGAACAACATTAACAGCACTAAATACCCATCATCAGACATCTAAAAAAACACCCCTGCACAGGGGGAAAACACTCATCTCCTCTGTTTATGATTGCAAATGTATATACCACAGGCTGAGAACTACCTTGAATTTTAAATTAGGGAAAATTTAATAGTTTTACACACATACTAAGAAAACAGAACACAAGGGGAATTTCTGTAAGTACTCTTCTATGAGTAAGGCTATCAGATTGCTAATGGGAAAAAAAATCATGGCTACTTTTTTTTTTTTTTTTTTTTTTTAATTTTGTGTTTTAAAAAAAATAAAAATTTTTTTGTTTTTTTATTTTATAAAAAAAAAAGA
>VUQS01007799.1:52112-62183 GCA_015108495.1 Heterochromis multidens
ACATAATTTGTTCTTTTTTTTTTCTTTTTTTTTTTTTATTTTTTTTTTTTTTTTTTTTTTTTTTTTTTGCAACCTGCTTTCTGTTTTAGTCTCTCCCAGCCATGGTGCTCCCCCAGCCCACTCCATAACCCCACACTCCCTCTTAGAGCTGCAAGGCACAGGGCAGTGCTTTATTTCTCTGCTCATTTTTCTCAGAGATTGGTACCTTCACACGCAGATCCATACCATGCTCCTGTGCAATGCAGGCGGCGGTGAAGAAAGAGGGTTATATTTTCCCCTTGAGTTAGGACACCTCATGACAAATGATAATGGATAATCAATAAAGTGGGAAATATGAGGCAGCAAACTTTATGAAGCCAGGAGACATATTACTCCCCAACAACACTGGTTTCCCTTAACAAAGTCACTACTCGACTGTGCCTAATAATCTGAAGGAAAATCAAAGGACCCGCAACCACATCAGCAATATTGGCAACTTATTCCACTTTAATGGCATTTTGATTGATTTTTTCCCTCTTCCTAATGGTCTTTTTATAGATTTGACGCTGTTTCTGCAAAACAGTAGTGTGTAATAAACCTCCCTGAAGGCAAACGTTAGCCATTAAAGCTCTTGTCTTACTAGCACTCATAATTGGAGGTTGACCACCGCCACATTTTGGTTTCTCACATAACACACACTTTTAGGACTAGAATTCTCTCTCCCCTGTCTCTCAAGCTCTTTGATATTTTTGGTAGATGGCCATAATAAGTGCCAGGATCTCTTTCGTCTGCTCTTTTTGAGGGATGGGGTTAAAAATAGCCATAAAGAGGTGACCTTGGCGCTGACATTGTGGAATTTCAGCCAAGCATTGACCTGATGAAAATGGAAGGCCAGGCTGCTAATAAATCAGGATGCTTTTAAAATGAGTTTACCCTAATGCTCATTCATCACAGGCTGTAATGCCATTTGCAGGCCCAGGATTCGCTGCTGTGCACAAACACAGCAGTAAATAACAACAGGGCCCTTGCATCCTTCGCATCGTTGCAGCCTCCAACATCAGCATACATTTATTAAAGACGCCCCCGCCTTGCACGGCAGCACACCTCTAGAACACCCTGAGCTCCTTTCTGCCACACACACACACACACACACACACACACACACAAGCTATGCTCTTTAAATACACACACTCAAAGCACATACAGAGGCACACATAAAACTGCGTGCAGAAAAATAAAAAGCACAATCTGTAGAACACTAGACAGAGAACAAAGCCCTGCAGCACAACTTTGCACCTTGTAAACATTCACCAAATTTACTGTAATTGTCCCATGTTGGTATAAATTCTGACTAAGGCACCATATCACACCGTCAACATCTGAACAAAAAGAACAGAGAAGAGGAGAATAATAGATGTGAAACGCTACACCTCCATAGGGATTTGCTAAAGAAAACAACCAGTGTAAACAAATCACAAGCCTGTTTTCATATGCAACTCCAAAACAAGATAAACTATATAAGGCAAGGTAACGGCAACAGAACCTTGGCTTGTTTTCTCATTGCTTACTTGTTTCATTTGTAACTACTGGGACTCTTCTTTTCTCCACTAGGGTGAAAAAGTCATTATCGCAAACACAAAAAAACATAGAGAAACCTCATTAAATAGCAACATTTGTTGAGGGAGGACTGTAATAAACAATAATGGATGACGATTGTTATTGCCCCTGACACTGATGAGCTCCTTTGTAAGTTTGTTTATTAATTAAAAAACCCACTATTTTCCACGGGTGGGGGTGGGCAGTTACCCATTTCCTCTATATGCCCACACCCCCGCACACTCCCCATGCACAAGCCATTGAGCTGTGGAGGGGCACTCGTTCATCAAACTTCATGGAGCAAGGGAGAGACAGGTCCTGATAATGTGCACCGCTAAAGCTGATTTTCCATGATGAATCTCGGAGCATATAAATTGGCTAATATCTGAAAACATTTACAGATACTAGAGGAATTGACTACTTGTGGGACATGATGGATGAGGCTCTCCAACACTGGCCGACAGCTCTGCAAATCTCTGCGGCTGCCTAAAGCCCTCATTTGATTTTCCAATTTACTCCTTTTAAATTTATCCCCCCGCACTGAAAAAAAAAAACAGAAGATGGGAAAGAGGGAGAGAGTGGGAGATGAGAGAAAGGGGGGGGGTGTGTGTGTTTCTTTTTAAACTATCTGTGGTGGTGTATAGGTGCTAGCTGATGATATGAGGTGGTATCTCCTATGCAAGAGGAACCCGGTCCCTGAAGAGGTTACTGGGGCAGAACTGATCTGCTTCCACCTGATTCCTTCTGATAGCGGTGAGATGAGACTCTACATTTCTCTGTGTGTATGTGTGTCTGTGTGTCTGTAGTAATAGTAGATCTGGGGAGGCACTGCTATGGAGAAAGGCTTCCCAGGTCAGGCCATTAGACTGTGGCAGAGGCTGACTGGAGCTTCTCTGCTGAAAAGGAGTAATTAGTATACTTGTCAAGTGAAGTGCCACGGTGCTGCTTACCTCCCTCGCACCCGCCCCTTGCATACACACACGCACACGAACACTCATGCTGTCTTTGCCTCCTTACTCCCTCCCTTCTTGCTAATGAAGTGCCCTTGCTCTCATTATTTGAAAAAAAGCCTTCATATACACACACCAGTTCTGCACGGTGGAGAGGTATAACAGAGAAGAGAGGAGCACTTGAACACAAGAGGGAAGGAACCATAACAATCATAGTGGCATAGTTGAAATTCTGCTCTGATAAGACACAATACAATATTCAGTTATCAACACGTTTTATCTGCAAAACATTAAAGTTATTATAAATCCTGTCAAGTAACCAAAGGATCATAGTAGACACTAAGATTCTCATAGTGTTAACATCAAACACGGGACGTTTATAACCTTGCGTACAAGGCTTCTGTAAAGGAATGTGACAATAAATCTTAAAGGCGGTCGAATCACATAGTTACAAAACATGGAGTAGCAATCTAATCTGGAGCTGGGCCTTGGGAAAATGGAAAAGGTCAAATAGCTAGCAAAATTGCCTCCTCAAAAAAGTATGTCTAAATCTAGAGGCACATCAACTCCTGTCAAAGGAGGAATAGAAAGAAAGATGAAGAGATACCAGGAGCGGGAGAAGACAGAGCATGAGCTCCCCCAGTGTTTTTGCTGTGACTTTGAATCTACTACTAGATACTACTATTCTGTTGCTACTGATACAGAATAGGAATGACAGTACAGCTGTCTGCAGTGTTATAGTTTAATTTACAGAACTTCCCACTGGGCTGAGGTGTGTTCTGTGTATGCATAATAAAGTTTTAATATCTGTCCTTATTATTCCTATTAATGTAAACATTTTAAAACACACAACTTTTAGTTCAGCTAACAATAACTGTCATTGTTGGGATTACCGGTAGAATTTACTACAATTCCATCTATCATTCATTTTTACATAATTTCTTCCACTTATTCAATATCAGGATTGCGGTGGGGCTGGAGCCTATCCCAGCTGTCATAGGGCGTGAGGCAGGGTACACCCTGGACAGGTCGCCAGTCTGTCGCAGGGTTAACACAGAGATAGATGCCCATCATTCATGCTCATATTCACACATACAGCCAATTTAGAATCACCTATTAACTTAAGATGCATGTCTTTGGACTGCAGGAGGAATCCAGAGCACCCAGAGAGAACCCACACAGGGAGAACATGCACGGCATGGTGGTGCAGTTGTTAACACTGTCACCTCACAACAAGAAGGTTTGAATCCACCAGCCAACTGGGGACTTTCTGTGTAGATTTTGCAAGTTCGTGTTCACTCCAATTCAATGAAATTATTTTAATTATTTTTTTCAATTATCTATTTGAAGTATTTGAAAAATGTAATAAATATTTTAAAATAGCTCAATTTTACTGTATTATCATTTTTTTATACTTTCATATAATGAAACACAGTATCCAGTATATTTATATAAACAATATGAAGACATGGACATAACTATTTTGATGATCACCTGGGCCAGTAACTTATAATAGTCACAGTCAAAAAAATTGTTTTTTTTTTGGTTTTTTTTTTTTATTTATTAGTAGTTTCATACAACTTTGCTGTCATATTCATGACCCCAACTGAGACATAAGCTGGATACAAGTCTAGAAAAAAAAACAGTACTACCCTGAAAGCAATTCTGGCATATATACTAAGGGTATCTCATTTGGGTGCACAAGTGACCTTCTTTCCCTACTGCCCAATTTCATAAGACAAGGAGCAAAGAGCATTATGGATGTTGATATTGCATTCAATACAGGATAAAACTGCTTTGACTGTATTGATTCATTTTTAAGCATCACCAGATAGTCTTTCACTATGCTTGACTGATGCACTCTCCAATATTTCTGCTGCAAGGAAGGGGGATGGAGTTTGCTGGTGTTGTCATCATGCTTGTGGTGGTGTGTAGATGTGGGAAGAACGATGTGGTGGTGGGGGGTGGCAACAACAAGCAAGCAAAAAAAACAAAAAAAAAAAAACCAAGGAAAGTACAAAAAACAATTTAAAACTCTGTATTGATCCAGCACTAGTGATTGTACATATATTCCATAGTCCCAGAGGCCCCATTCCTGTGTCTCTTAAATGCAAGGGGAAAGAGAAGGGGAATAAAAAAAACAAACGACAATGCTAGGCAAAGGCAAGCCACTCACCCTCTTGGAGGTAATGTCCCTTATTTAGAAGTCTATTGATCTTCGCAGTGCGCCTGCCTGCCCCTCCTCTAGAGTCTGACTAAAACTTCCAAATACACACGCACACTGGAGCTCTGTCTGAGGCTAGAAGGGGCATGAAAGATATGTCTGCCAATAGCACTGAACCAACCTGTTAGCTAATTGCCAGGAAAGACAATTATCCTTGCATTGTTTCATTGTGGAAACACATTACTGGAGTCTAATATATATACAAGGAAATTTCATGTTTTGATGGTGCAGCCAGTGTGGGCAGCAGGTTATCGGGCGATTGCAAAGAAGCTCTTTCATAATAGAAGTCCTCCTCACAGCCATTGACCTTACAGCTGGCAACAGTGAAGAAATGCAGTATAATGACATGTCAGAATTTGAAAATGCTCAGGCAACAATTAAACTATTTTACCAGATAATATATTAAGCAAATATTTGCATCATGCAATGCATGTGAGATTATTCTGTGAAATCCCTTGAAAATCTCTTTCTAAATGAAGTACCATGATATTACTTGCTAGCATTCAAAAAGTAAGATGTTGTACTGCCATAACACTGCTGAAATTAAACAAGGTTTTTCCCAGAATGTTTCGTCTGGTACAAATCTATTCTGAGCAATAATAAAGCATGTTTTCACTGTATGGAGATGGACAGATGCAGTGTGCTATTATCTGAGACATAGTGCTTCTTGTGGATGAATGCCCTGTTCTACAAGCAGCTCAGACTAGTATTTTGACAGGCAGCGGATAACGGTGGGTCCAAAGCAATCACATCTTTGACTTTGACAAATGGCTGTGCTGTGGCGAAGTTGAAAATAACACACATCCACTTTAATCTCTTTCTTGATTAAATTGGAAGCACGTCTTTTTGACATCATGCGATTCACTCTCAAAGTAGTGACTACTGCAGAGACAGAAAGTCCTCGGGATAGACCCATTGAAATAATATGGAACTATGCGTATATGTGATATTGGAAGTTCCAGAGTGAGAGGGGAAAAGAAAGAAATGTGTTTCTTGTTATAAATGAACAAATGTCACATGCAAAAATGTAACTGTAAAATGCCAGAATTTTTGACCAACAAAAAATCATGAGATGATGTAATACTTTTCTAGCCAGAAGACAGGAGAAAGACACTAACCAGAATGTACATGGGCAGCAATTCACGCAATTTCTGGAAAATATCTTTAACACATTCAACAACAATATTTGTGTCTGTAATTTTGTTCTCCCACAGTGTGTCCATCAGCACTACCTAGAAATGGTTTGCTTTTTCTGCCACAGTTTTTCCTCAACTCAATTTCCTCAGTAGACCCCAGCAGGCAGCGAGGAAGAGAAGGGAATGAGGGGAGAGAAGAATGCTAGGGATAGATGGATGCATTGGGGGATGAAAGAGGCTGAGGGAAGAAATCAGGGGTGTTATAAATAACACTGATGAGGTGAGCTAGCATTGATCCACACTGCAGTTGAGAGGTGGGTGGTCCTCCTAGTACTTAATTGCCAGTCATGTGCCCTGGGATGCAGCTACTACTAAATGTGGTCTATCTCTCATTAGGGTTTGACAGGCTGAAAATACAGCAGCTAGACTGGAATTGGGACTCAAACAGAAAGGGATTAAAAAGACAAAGTGCTACAATTAAGACTGATGGGGAGAATGATAGAAAGGACAGAGTGAGAAATGGAAAAGTGTTACTCACGCATTCCACCATCCTGGCCCTGAAGGAACCTGTCTAGGATGATACGAGCCATCAGCGCAGGAGACAGATCCACCTTTACATAGATTCAAAAACAAACAAAAAAAAGATTATTAATGTAATTATAATTATTTAAAAGATAGGTATGGTGGAATTGATATTCCTCTCTGAAGAATTGCTCTTTTTATAAACCTTGAGATAAAATCCCATATATCCAGCTGGAAGTGCAAACATATTTTAAAGAGCCTAAGAATTACGACATTGAAATTGCACAGCCAGTTTACCTTTGGCTGATGTCACATAGATAATAGTGATCGTAATGGCTCTAAATTATATTATTGCATTTCAAAACCTTGACCTTACTTTTGACAATCTCCGTGCAAATTGGTCTTTGAAAGCATTGCTTTGCATCAACCTTTCCCACAGGAACAAGACATCGCCTATTATACAGCCAAGCTACCTGGGTGAATTGCCTTTCCCTCTGTCAAACAGACAACCCGAGTCTCTCATCTTGAAAGAAAAAGCAGCATATACTGTGCCCAGGCAAGAGACAATGGAGAGCTTTAATCATAGAATGATCACCAAGGCAAAACTATAGGAACGAATAGGACACACCTGAGGGATGGTGGGAATGTAGTCCTTAATAGGAAGGAAAGAACCTATGGCTACAGTACTCTTTGAACACAAACACACCTTAGAGGTGAGCAGTGTTTGTGGTTGAGGGCAAGGAGAAGTGTTGGCAGGTAAGAGAGCATGAACGACTGATGGTGAATGTGTCTATCTGATCACATTTTTATCAGTGCAATGCATTCCCACACATTATTATAATTACAGTGCTTTATTAACATATTAAAAAAATACAACAACTATTGCAAAGAACAGCATGATGACAAAAATATGAGTTACTATAATCAAATTAACAGACCTCATATATGTAATGGGTGCATGTATTAGCATAAGATGTATTTTCCCAAGGTCCACATTTGGCCAATGTTCAAACAATATATGGTGTACAAAAGAAGATGCATTAAGTCATTCACTACTAAAATTCGCAGCCTACTCAGTATAGAGGGAATTAAAACATCGCTTGAAGACTTTGCCATTCCTAGCCAGCTCATTATGAAACAACATTCTTGCAGCCAAAGATCATTTTTCCTCTTGTTAGCATAATTGGGGACCAAAAGTGAATTTGCCCTCAGCTTGCAGTGAAAATGGAGTGTTTCATCTTTTCTGTGATGCTTCCTTGTAGTGCTGGGAGCAGAGATGCTTCTGTCTAAACAATGTCTTTTTACCCACAGTAGTATTTGTTAACATCTCCATAATATTGCACTAAGAAGGCAGCTAGTAAAAAAAATTCAACATGTCTATAATAATTAAGGAGCGAGCAAAGAGTTTACATCTTCATTAAGGCCTCTGATAGCACTGACTCTGACTTAGCATTTGTAGCCTGGAGTTACAGTAGCTTTCTAATTCTTCTAATTTCCCCTCACTTTCTTTTCTCCCTTCCATCCTTTCTCTTTGTGTTTACTGGCCGGCTCACCACTCAAACCCTGAATAACCAGAGAAAATCAGATTACTGGTAACCTGCATCAGAGCTGACACATGAAAAATGGCAACATTACCAATGCAGGCTCAGCCTGAATAAAGACTACCTGATTAGTTGAGGTACATGCATCTCTCTAATTTTCATATTAATCATGAGTCCATCTTCATTCCCTGGTCAGACCACATAACTTCATGAGTTTAACATGTGACTAAGATTCACAGAGCCTAAAAATAATTATTTTTAATTAAAACTCGGGTTTTTATCAACCTGTAAACCAAATGGGTTACACACAGAGCAGCACAACTGTACCTGTTCTAATGCCATATTTAAGTAACATTTGCATAAAATTCCCATAAAGCTAAAAACTGTGAATGTTGAGTTTATCTCTGATTCATGAGCTTCTTCTAAGGGCAAAAAAATATCTATGAATAGTTTTCATCATTGTTAATCATTTTCCTCTGTTGGAGAATATTGTCTCATAAAGACATGAAACTACATCAATTAGCAGTCTGGGAGACCATGAGTGCTTGGTTTAAATGTTAAGTAGCATATTAAGATGACAGTTAAATGGTTCATAGACAGTTATCTCTGTGCTGAATTGGATCCTTTCAAGAAAAAAAAAATCATGCGTCAATTAAACGGAGAATGAATAATGGCAGTTAGCTTTAAGCTACCACTGATGCATGTGAACTACTGTGATTTTAGATTAAGAGACCCTCGAATTTCCTTGCCCAGTGCACGCGCCAATCAAAATTCAAATATGAATTTAAATGTTCAAAAAGGTTATCAGGTCTTTTCTTCCTGTATAATCACAAGAAGAGGAAATTGAAAGACTAATAATGTCTTGAACTGACAAAAAAATAAATGCAAAAATGTATTTTATTTGGCTTCACAAACCATACAGTAAGAAGTAATGTCACCATCTAAAATGTGGTGTATTGAGTCTATAGTATAATTGGTTTCATATTTCTTTACCCACAATAAATTGTTTAATGAGTGTTTGGCATTAACCTAATAAAAGTGATTTACTAACTAGGTTTAAAATATAATAAATATAAACTTAAATTATTTTTTCACTAATGTGCACTGCAGAAACTTGATCATGTGATTAATATAAATGGTGAAAGAAACAGCTATTTTATAGCAAGAACAAGTATCTCCCAACCAGTACCTGAGTTTTGTACCACTGAATGACGTAAATTTAAGCTGCACAAAAACAATTGCTGGTACATCAACAAGACTACAAATTCTTCACTAACCTCCCAAAGTAAATAACTGATCAAATAATAAAGAGAGGAATTAACTAATGACCCCAGTCTCACCTGTCTGCAGTTTGTAGCAACTCTGCCTCAACTGCAATTTGGAAAATTACATAATAAAACAGAAAAAGTATTTTCACATCTGCTTAATGGAGCCGAGAGCTAATTACATTAAATAATTGATAATTGAGCAAACCATTTTACCAATTTTGATAATGACTAACAGACAAGGGAAAAAATCAAAAACTGCAGCCAACTGCTATCTATCCATTTATAGAAAAAATAAAGTATGAACTGAGATGTGTTTTTCATTGGCAAGTAAAAAGACAGAGAGAAAAAAAAGTTATGCTATTACCTCATTGGCCAATTCAAGCAGGACAGGAGCAGTAGGCTGTGCCTTGGCTTCACTCAGATACCTTCATTATAACAAAGAATAACAAGAGCGATGAAAAAAAACATGACCCACAAAGGCAGACAGAAGGGTAGAAGGGGGCTAGATCAGGCTAGCCAGGACATGCTAATGTCCCTGATGACTTTGCCTTGGGTGGCATATGGTAGGCTCCGTGTGGTTAAAACAGCACTGCTTGAAGGGCTTCAAATTTCCAAGAAGCCAGACAAGCGCATGATAGTTAGTTAACCCCTGCCGCCCAAAAAGCCTTTTTTCCCTCGCCAGCTCAACCTGCAACACACTTTAGATCTTACCCAGATCATCTCAAAGGTTTGTTGTTATAAGTGGATTAGAAGTGCATTATCCAGCTTTATTTTCCCCAGAACAATGGCCTAATAAGCTAGATAAAGGCTAATTGCAATATGCAAAGAGGCTTTTCCCAGTACAGCCTGTTTTCG
>VUQS01007801.1:6448-17834 GCA_015108495.1 Heterochromis multidens
CTGTCAATATGCTGTTTTGGACTGTTGCACAGCACAGACAAAACAA
This sequence comes from Heterochromis multidens, assembly GCA_015108495.1. Lineage (NCBI taxonomy): Eukaryota > Metazoa > Chordata > Actinopteri > Cichliformes > Cichlidae > Heterochromis > Heterochromis multidens. Next base: position 6,495 of record VUQS01007801.1, read on the forward strand.
CCCTCTTCTCTCATGTCCTTGCTTCAGTAATTAAAATACTGGCTATAATAGCCAGGACACATTATTAACATATTTATGAAGAAGGCCATATACTAAATAAAGTGAGAGTCACGTGCATCCTTTATTTATTAATTCGTGGGAAACACTTAGAGGGCACAAAACAACTGCTGGAAAACCTCCACAGAGCTGAGACACAGTGATGAACACAGCTTTTTAGTTCATTTATATGCTGTAGGTCACTCTCTGATAAGAGGCAGTGTTACATTTATGTATTCTATGAGAATATTATGCAGTCCTATTTAGTATTACAAATAATATACTACAGCCACTCTACTACCAGCATACTATAAATTCTTGCGGTAATGAGCTGCTTAATCATAACTGTAGCTTAAATGTTTCAATAAAGACATCACAATATGGAAAAAATAACATTAGGCGGCAGCCAACACAAGTAGACATGCATATGTAACTCCACCGACAGAACAACTAATCATTCTGGGCAAACTAAAAAACATTTATGGCTCTAACTCTGCATTTTGTCTTTGCATGCCTGCCACTGCCTTTGCTTATTGCTTAACCCATGCAAGCACTCTGGGAAGTTGTTGAGCAGCAGAGCGCATCGCCTTGTCAACTGATGATATATGAGAGTGATTTGTGGGCAGACGGAAACGGAAAACACAGATGAGTCCAGCCAGAATTAGGTGTGGGAATAAAGCAAGGGGTGAGGGTGCATCAGCAAACTACTGAGAGTTGGGCTCCAGGAAATCCACACTGCAAAACTAATAACAGAGCATTCAGGATGTATTTTTTCCAAAACACAAGGAGGATATTATGAAACTACACCTCTGCAGGAAATAAACAGAGAGAATCATCGTTTTTGTTTAAATGTTTTCCAAAATGCCAGCAGAGTGGATTGGATAGAGTCTCAGCAAAGGAAGACAAAAAAACGCAGTTGTTTTGTTATGTGTTATTTGTGGGTGAGCTGAGAAGTGGAATGAGACACGCAGTCAGGAGATGCAGCAGATGACATGTAGGAGGATTGGGATGGAGGAAGAGAGAGTCAGTCTGTGGGCAGCCTTGGCTAATAGCAACAGAGCAACAAAGTCCATTTCAATGGGGCAATGATACATCTGTGCATCTGGATGGGTGAATATAGCTCTTTATCTCTAGCTGAGGACATTTGCTGTGGGAGCAGAGGACACTCCCACAAAGGCCAAATTCATCATGTACCAACAAACATGTCAATATAGTCATACTGTATTTGAAGCCCCCCCCCGCCCAAAAACAATAGATTCATGAAACTCTCTTTGCTCATCTCTCTGTGTGTTTAGTCTTGTGCAACAAAAACAAGATGAGCCTTGATAGCGTAAGACTTAGAGCTGTAAATATCCCACAGTTAATCAGATTAAAGTTTAATCAGCAACTAGCTGTGACAGGAGCCAGCCATAAAAGTGCTGTCTGAGGCAAATTTTCACTCACAGTTGAAAGGGAACAACAAGTGTGAGTACCAAAACCAAAACAATGATGCAAAGATTTAACACACAAAGCAGAGGTGGATTAAACTCTCCGTGTAGTAATGAAGGCGCTAAGTAAATGCCAGTACATACACTGAGTCTGGCAAAAGATAGGATGCACACAGAGTCAGGTTCAGCTTTCTAATGTTGCATAACTCAGAGGGACCAGCTGAATGAATGATAGCATTTGTGTCATTACACTGCATTTCACAGGATGAGAGGAAATTCCTCCAGCCAGACCAGCCTCCTCAGCTTTCTCCCTCTGTGATTCAAGCACTTCCTATTGACTCTATAACAACAGCCCTTTTCCCCAAACAAGCATTTCCCTTCCTTTCTGTCGCTACTGTATGTCTTCAAGCTCCTTTCCTCTCTGCTGAGAGCCTTTGATAACCGTGCATCTAATTATAGAACATTTTTCTGGATGGTTTCAGTTTGATTTATAATCTTTTCATCAGCTTGAATGAGAATGAAATCTTAATTACAATCATGGCCTAAAGGATGAATGGTATACATAAAAAAAAAAAAAACATATCAAAATTCATAATTTTGTTTTTGTTTCAGGCAAATTTAAATCTGCTATATTTCTTAACAATAGTTGTTTAGTAACAGGCATGTGTGTCGCTCTCTCATATTTTACAGCCTTTTGGTTGAGCTCTCAAGGCAATTTTACATAGACTGACCAAAAGCACCGAAGCCCATGAATAAGCTACAATTTCTTTATTGTAAGGTGCCAGCAGTAAAAATAAAAATAAGAGTGTGACCCTATATTTAGATTACTCTTTGTTTTACGTCCTTATAGTCTATTGTTTAGCCAAAATATCACAGTTTATGTGGATTAAACTAAACTGTAGGATACACAATCTCAAAATAAAAACTACTGCTTATGCTTGAGTCTATCTAAATCAAAATCACTGTTTTACTAACGTAAGTTTTAGTCCATTACAGAAATCAAGCACTAGATATGTAATATATCGGCACATTAAAATCATCTCAAACCCAAACACTTCTGAAAAGCAAAGTGAAAATTATGCTCCATTAACCGAGAGGCCATACTAAACAGACATTCTCTTAGTCTCTACTTCTTATACAACCCAAAATCCGGAAAAGTTGGGATGTTCTTTAAATGTGAACAAAATGAAAACCAAAGGACTTCCAAATCACATGAGCCAATATTTTATTCACAACAGAACACAGATAACATAACAAATGTTTAAACTGAGAAATTGGCAGTTTCAACATTTGTTATGTTATCTATGTTCAATTCATTATTTTTAAATATGACATGGAAGGAGCAAATAATTTACCAACTTCTGTTTTCAAGATGGTGAGACTACAAGACCCCTGCTGGCCTTAAGAAAATATGACAACCTCAAGAGACAGACAGGATCATTGATTTACTCCCAGTGTCAGGCAGCCTCAGGCACTGTATGACTGTATGAAAGTTGTCTAACCTCTAAGTAGTGCTGGGAGTGGACGAGAGTCTGATAAAAGAATATATAACATAATACCATTAAAGCTTATTATAAAATGAGAGGTGGCATTCATTCACCTTTCATGACAGTGTATTTTAAATACAGCTATAACAATACCATGGAGCTTAAGCAGCCTGTAAATCTACATTATATAAAAACTCTGTATTAAAAAAAATATATAAATACCTCATCTGTTAAAGATACAAAACCACTGACAATGTCATCCATTATCACTAAAACACCAGAAATCTAACAGACAGCATGTTAAAAGATACACTGCCTTGAATATTATGCAAGTTACATTGTGTTACAACAGTGATCACATTCAGTTATTTATGCACTGACTGTCAATCTTCACTGATCTCACAGGGACAGCTTTGGTCACCAACTGTGAGGACATCAGCTGTGTGTGTTATTATAGGCCTAAAATAGTGCCTCAGTAAACTGACTCGTGTAGTTGTGTAATAACCCAGTGGCGGTCTGTGCATAGGGACATGCTGACCGATGACACAGTGCTTCAGAGGAGACTGGTATAGCAGGGGTCTTCAGTACAGTTAACTATCCATCTCAGCCAATCATATCGAGACATGCTTCTCTACAGAGCCAATAAGAATCCCTCTCCAGCTTCTTAGTCTCGGTGAAGATAAGATGGATTAACCTTTTCATCTCCTAGAAAAGACAAGATTAGAAACACATATTCTGACACATGGAAAACCACTACCTGAAGAAGCTGTAAAAATGATTTAAAAATAGGTTAATTAATCTAGGGGCAAAGAAGGACACACAAGGGTATATACAGTTGTAGTCAAAAGTTTATATACATTTATCATGGGCATGAATATTATGGTAATTTTGGGCTTTTAATGATTTTCTTTGAACTGTTCCTTTTCCAGGGTGGAATGATTGTAAAGTTTCTTTACAACCAGTCTTGTTTTTTTTAAAGTCATTAAAGATGTATGCGGTACAATCATTCCACCGTGGAAAAAGGACAGTTCAAAGAAATCATTAAAAGCCCAAAAGCCCATGATCAGTGGATGTAAACCTTTGACCACAACTGTATGTATACATGTACATGTAAGCAGGAAGCACAGAGAGAGAGAGAAAAAAATTTTTTTGAGAAGTAACACAACAGCCCCAGTCAAATTCATCTTGCAAGAGTATCTACACCCATTCAACACACACCCCCTCCCATTGTGACCCTGAGCTTCTGACCCCAAGTACAAAAAAGTAGCATGACATCATCTAGCTGGAGAATTTGTTCCAATGATCTCATCATGATGAGACAGTATGCTTTTTTTGATCTAGTAGAGTTTGTGTGGGGTGGGTGGGGGGGAAATACACAGTTCCTCCATGCCCATCAACACCCCTCTACCACAACAAGAGGCCCCTTTCAGCAGCCTTGGCCCTCAGATCTACCTCAGCCTTAAGCCCCAGCTTCTGCTGTGACCCGCCTCCAAACCCTGGAATTCCCCTGTGCCTTTAGGTTTCCCTTTACAGCACAGCCATTCATCCTCTACCCACAGAACCAAGACAAATCGCATAAAACACAAGCTGGTCAGATTGCTTTGTGTCATGTTACATTTGTGTGATTCAAACATTAACATTAAAGCAGCCAAGCCACAATCTATTATGCTAGGTCTCACAGATGATGTGAAAATCACACATGGAGACAGATCATTGCATTATTCATTGCATTATTTAAAAGAAAGAGTAAGGAGATCCCTCTTGCCCTTGATGAAGGCAGAACTGTCAGGTGGTCAGACAGCAGCTCTGCAAATGCTGACAGAGTTGTTCCACCTGCTAAACACATACACCCACCAGTGACACTGCTTCAGATTCACGCTGCAACTCAGTGGCAAGCATCCTGCAGTTAGCAGTGATTCAATTAGGCACGTTGGATTAATGCTGAAACACATGAACACAAACTCATGCTGCTCCTGGAGACATCCTTAAGGGTCGTATATTAGTGATGCTATTCATGCTTTCTGCAGGGGTAACTGCAGGGTAACGGTTTATAAAGCTCTCACTTCATACTTGTTCTCCATCACTTTAAACTTCCACCTGCTTTCTGTTTGAGGGTGCTCTTATTGCATACAAGCATTGTTAAGACGATAAAAGAGATCAAAAAACAGAGATGCACATAGATAAATAAACTGAATTTAATTATGCACACTGCAAAAATCCCACACATACAGTACAAAAGCCCCATCAAAGACACATAAAATAAATGGCCTGCATGACCCATAAACTTCCACACAATAATGAACACCACGCAGACTTCATCTCACAAGCATAAATTGTATCCATATGGACGCAAACACAAAAGCAACATCTACAGGCTTAATTAAACACACAACCAAATGCTCTTTTTAACACAATGTGTGTTCTCACACAACCATCTGATAACCAGCCTGCGCCACCAGCTCCAACATGCTCAGATGTTTTTAATTTCATGTTTTACAAATGGAACACGCCATTTTAAATATCTCCACTTGAAAACGGTGACTTGTGAGCTTGTAAACACAATAAGTCAAGCAGAGATTCAAATCCAATCTGTAGGCTTGAATAATGCCTGCAGTGGCAAGTTTAAGAAGCTCCAATTTTCTTTGGCGGATTAAAGAAAGGTGATGCTTGAGGGTCAGATAAAGCGCAGCGTGGGGGAAAAAAAAAAGGGACAAAAGCTGAGACACTTGCACAGACAGGAGAACAGCAGAGTGAGGCTATCAAATAGCTTCACAGACAAATAGCAGGGATAGGAAAGTGAATGACAAAATGAGACAGGCTTGAAAGATGCAGGGAGGCAGGTCGATGTTCCAATAACAACACCTTTTGGCATGGTGTTTTTTTGCTTCTCACTCTCCTGGCTCATGCTTGCTGTTTTTCAAAGGAAACTGGCTCAGGCCGCAGCATCTAACTGGTTCCTGCTCACACAGAGTGCCTATTCAGACCTGTTCTGCTCCTACTAACCGCTGAATGGGCGATGCCTGGGGTGAGGACTGAGGTACACAGCACTGTGGTAACAACCGTGGGGGACAGGGAATGTTGGGGTGCAGGAGTAACGAGGGGAGCCACCTGATTTGGACTGTAGTCAGCAGGATTGACGTTAGCTGGAGGGCTGTGAGTTAGGAGCTAGACGTGCTGTTCCAAGAAAGAGAAGAGGGCTTGGTGGGAAGCAATGGGTGTGTGTGATGTGATACAAAGCCCCCTTTCTCCTCTAGCTCACACACACTATGCTTTCTTTTGGCATACAGCACTGAAAGAACTGGAAAGTACTGTAGTGCCAAAAACACACAGCAAACAGACTAAAACATATATACATGATTGTTATAAGTAAATAAGTGTGGCTATTTCCATTTTAGGCTGTTGCACTACTGCAGAAACACCTTTCATCTTAATTCAAATCAAATGAAAACAGCTAAAAAACAACCTCAGACTGACACTGAAATCCAGGGCATTAAACCTAAGGCCTCTAATTAAATAAAAGATTAAATAGCTTATAGTAGTGGATCATTACTCTTTGCAAATATTTACTTACACACATTCTCAGAAGCACACAGACACACACACACACACACACACACACACCAAGAAGTGGTGTGCAATGAAGTGGTCTGTTGCAGAAGAATGTGTGTTGGCTGAGACTTGACTTGTGTATCCTGTATCAAAAGTGAGCAAGTGCTGTTAGCTTTAGCATACGTTCCACTTCTTTCTGCTGTAACTTAGGCTACTTAAAGAGCCTCCCAGCTGAACTACCACACACACACACACACACACACCTACAGATGCACATGCATGCAGCTTTCACCTACTGACTAACTGCTTCATTAGAAGGGTATGGTATGAATGCTGAAATTATAAATTCATTGCAACAAAGGAAGGAATCGGAAATGCAATATATACAGTGATCAAATTTATGGTGAAAATCAATATAAAATCAGAAAAAAAGAACAAGATAAAGGAGTATAACTACAAAAAAATTGGATGCAGCAATAAGTCTAGGCTAGGGAAGTCAGGGGAATAACTAAATCTGCACCTTTTCTGTCCCATTAAAAAAAATAAGATTAACCTCTGCTCTTACTACACATTCGTCATCAGAGCATCATCCCCTCCAGTTACAGGGCCCAAGATACTGGTTTACTGTCCCAGGGCAGATGGGGATTAACTGCTATCAGTCTGGCCTTTGCCCCTCCAGCACCGCCTCCATTTAGAAAGCATGGCACTGGTGGGGTTTAAAGGACCCGAAACTGAGAAATTTCTGCTACCAGGGCTAACACTTAGAAGGCTTTGTGTCTGTGTGGTGAACAAGCTGAAGTATGTTTTCAGGCACATGACAACATACATGCAAGGGGACAGATGAACAGACGCTGCACGAATACGAGCTGATGGATATTTATGGCCATCTGCTGAGTTCATAATCTGTAAAAATATCTGAGGCACGGCCTCAGCTAAGTTTAGGTTTTGGGACCGTGTGACCAGTCGAATATGACTCTCTGGTAAGGCAGAGAGAAACTCCCACATGACCCCCCACCTGAGCTCATAGTCAACAGGGTCAACATATTTTTTTGTGTGTTGTTCAGAAACATTAACACCAAAGTTGTAATTTTTTGGTGCATTCTGACAGATAAAAATATTAAGTGAAATTCTGTTTTAATACCCACTCCCAGCCCACTAAATTTGGTCTGGGAGAATGGCGTAGGGTATTAGTACTAAATGCAAGTAAAAAACAACAACAATAAAACCTGCAAATACTAACTTTTGGACTAATGTCACTGCTGCTCTTCAGCAGTCATTGTTGACTTCCCTTGTCTACACTTCCAGTTTGTGTTCTCCACATGTTCAACAAATAGTAATGGGTCAGTTCTGCATCATATCAACATATCTAACAACTGCTGCAGAATCCACAAAAAGGGAATCTCTTTATTCTTTAATCAGATGACATCACTGGTATGAAAAGCAGCAGCAAGACAACAAACTCACTCACACACACAGAGAAAGAATTGTACTTTCCTAGACAATGACTGACATACAGAATGAAGCGCTGTGCAAAAATCCTGCTTTTATAATTTGAGCAAAAACACATGACCTCGGGAACATATTTGCAAATGTCATCATTTAACTCTGCATCTCATTGGATCAGGGAGAAAGCATCCATCTACAGCCCTGGGCTGACCAATGGGAACATGGTGGGAAAAAAGCAAGGGGAGGTGAAGAAGAAGACCAGAAACTAACAGTCAGTATAAAGTAAATAAGAAATTTTTTTTATTATGGTGGATATGTAACCATTAATGGCAGCGCGTTCAATGACATCATGTTGTCTCTCCCGGTGGGAAACAATAATTACTCATGACCATTTCCTGTTTTCCCATCAGCTACGTCTCCTTTGGGGTAAATCCTGTATCCTGCAATGCTAATGCTTTTAACATGTATATGGAACTAAAGAAGGAACACTACAACAACTATGGTACAGCCTCACAAGAAAGAAAGACCAAAGAAAACATCTGAACCAAGAATGTAGCAATTGCCATTCTAACAGACTTGTTAAAACATGAAGAGAAGAAATGTTGCTTCCTACTGAGCTTGAAAATAAATCTTCCCTCCTCCCTCCTAACGCAGCAATTATAAATGCTTGAGTAATGCTGAAACCTCAGTATACCTATGCACAATCTCCTCAGTTTTTCTTTTAAAATACTCTCATCACAAGAAATCTATAACAAAGAAGGACTACCTCTATATCCCTCAGATATATTGTAGATATAAGTTATGTTGCTGCAGGGGAAATCACATGGAGGAGAAAAGGGCTCACATGTAATAACTGCAAGCTCCAATGATCCTAAAGGACGCTTCTGAAAGACCCTGGAGCAAAAAAATAACATCCATAGCTAGCTGAAATTAGAGTTAAAGTGTGGGCCATGCAGCTCAGTCAAAGAATCCTTGTCTCAAAAACCCACCCAGGCAGAGAAGATGGGGGGGGGGGGTTACCAGTGAAAATTATGGAGCAAGGCCATCCACCAAACTGAAATTCTCACAGGTTAATGCAGAGTAAGGCCTCTCTGCAGCTGACCTTCACCTTTGAACTCCCTGTGAAGCAACAAGAGAACTTTCCCACATGACTAAATAAGGGGTCATCATCTTGTTATTGCACGCGTCTACCCTTGTAATTGCATTTGCAAAAATTAAACTGGAACCGAGACGGCAAAATGCTTACACGCACAAAGATCTTGAGACAGAAACTCCTCGTTATCTGCATTCCACAGTAATGCCTTAGATTTAATAATCAGACAAAGCACCATTTTCTGGTCTACGTCCAACAGTAAACAGTGTTCTTCATCAAAGGAGCCTCAGTAGCAGCAAGTAACAACCTGATTAGTGTCTGATCACCATGTCAGTAAGAACTTGTGGTAGCTGTTTTAGGCATTTTGTGCCACACATGCTATAAAGCTATCCTTGAGCAAACTGAATGATACTTTCAAAGACAGTTCAAGAATTAGCTAAATCAAAACATCCCAGAAAAAGAATATAACACGTCTCACTTAAGCTGGAGTTGGCAGCAGTCTACATAGCTTCATAGCTTCTCCTCTTATGTGATGAAAAGCCAGACACCTGGCATGCTCTGTGGCACTTGGCATGGGTACACAAACAAAGAAACACTTCAAATTCAAAAACAATGCCAAAATGCTTGCAGGTACAACACACTAATATCACCTCTTATATGGCTCCGATGTCACACAGTTTAAGACTTTTTGGAGTAGAGTTCAGTTGACATGGTGAAAATCAAACTCTCTGCTTCTGAAACCGCTATCACAGCTGCAGCACAGGCAGGCAATATTTTTTTCAGCTTATACAGACAGAAAATAAAGTATATTAGAATATCCCTTTGAAATTCCTGTAACATTTCCAATGGCCATATGTCTCTTCTGCCTTTCAACTCCATTGAATGAAATACTCATTCTTCAGGTATTTCCTCTAAAACAGTAAAAGGAACAAAGACAGTGGCGATTTCCAAAATGAAGGAGGCTAGATATTGCACGCACCCATAAAGCTTTTGTCAAATTATATGGCTTGACTCCTTTCTGTCTTACTCGGAACACAATAGCACACTCTCTCTCACACACAGACATGCATGCACACTCCCACAGGGACTTGTGAGGCCCACATGTGCAGCTGTGGACTGTGTGTGAACCCCAGTTGGAAGGGGAGACAGTGAGGGAGAGATGGATGGCACACAGTGTTGTTTTCTGTTTGCTGTCAGTGAGAGCTTTGCCATCTGTAAAAAGAAGAGCCAGCACCAGTGTCAGTGCAACTTGTTTGTCACATAGAAAGATTCCTCAACCAACCCCTCTGTAAACTTTGCAACAGCTGCAGATTTAAACAGAGGATACACTGTACTTTGGGGAGCACATATCTGAAAATAGGATTTCATTTATCAACCAAACTGCTTGTGCTCACAGTGGATCAATCAAGAAAAAGAAATTAGTCTCACACATGATTATATACACTTTCGCTGACATACCCAACTTTGAAATTCTGTAAACTGGTCACAACATTGACAATAACAAACAAAAAACAAGCCCGCAAAAGTCAGAGAGGTGATGGCCAACTAGAAAATCAAATCTTCTCTTTTACCTGTAAACTGAGCGCAATCTGACGAATGTACATCATATTGAGATCCTCCAGTATCCATAGTTTTTCCTCCATGTTTGCGTGTTTATCAACTGGCATCCTTTAGGCAGGTAATGAAAAGATTAACTTATTTTTGATGTTCACGAGTTCAGACCGCTACCCCGAAGGAACTGGGGAAACGGAGTTCATTATTGCAGTGTCCTGTTCAATCGTCAATGATAAAAAAATCAGTGCGTAAAACAACGCGTAAAAGTTCCTCTTCGCATCCAAAACAAGCCTAGTAGCGCCAGGAAAGCAGACAGAGGTGGAGTGGATGACAGCATCGACTGCACTGTAGTAACCCTGTCCATAAAATCCCCCCCAACTCGTTCACGGCGCGTATTCTTCTTCTGTACTTTTTTCTCCGGGCAACAGCGGTCCTCTCAAACACCCACAGTCAACACCCAGCGGCAGCTGGAAAAGAATGGAGCCTTTTAAATTGCAGTTGTTCTCTTTGTGTCCCTGTGTCCCGACTGTGAACGCCGTCTGTCCTGTGTGAACAAGAGACCTTTCCACAAAAGGGCATCGCCTCTGCGGGAGTGATAGGCACAACTACTCCACTGTGTGCGCCCTGACGCTGCCCAACTCAGTGCTAAATTAACCCCTACGACGCGCCTCTGATGATGATCATGATAATGAACTCTTAAAAAAAAAAAAAAAAAAAAAAAAAAAAAAAAAAAACGGGGGGGGGAGGG
>VUQS01007805.1:4207-17674 GCA_015108495.1 Heterochromis multidens
TGTAGTTTTTTTTTTTTTTTTTTTTTTCTTTTTCTTTTTTTTCTTTCTTTTTCTTTTTTTTTTTTTTTTTTTTTTGTTTGTGTTTTTTGAGTTTACTTTAACTTTAGCAATAAAGCTATTTCTAAGATCACATCTGTCTCCAGAGTCTGCACATTGGGTCCAATCGCCTGCTTCCATACAGCCAGCCCATGACTTTTTTTAATGAAAGAAAGAAATGAAAACTGAAAAATGTCTGTTTTAATTTGCAATATTGTGTCCATTGATATAGTGGTCTGCTCTTATCATTTACACACTGTTCCTTGATATTCTGAGTCAGCAGAAACCCACCAAGAACCTTAGTAGAAAAGGTAAACTACAAAAATATAATTTCATAGGATATGTAGGGTTTTCTACTAACCCATTACTTGCTCACAGAATGGTTAATGTTCTCTTTCATTTTAGAACAAAAAGGAACAGGGCAGAATTGAAAGAAGATAACTGATTACTACATTATATATTCATTTGTGTTAGCACGCTAGCATATTCAAACACATCTAAATAGGCTACAAATGGGACCTGTGACTAATGTGAAGATTTTGCTGGCATCTCGCCCTAGGCAAATTGAAAATGTGACATGGTCAGCATTGAGTACATGACTTCATAGAGTCATGTGCCCACTGTGGCTAAAACATTAGGAGTCTGAGGGATTATATAAGTTTTAGCTTCAAAAACATTGCCAATGGTACCCTACTACCATAGGGTTACTTGTACTGTATGTCCTAACACCAGGGATTAAATCACTTCACAGCATTAAATGCATGGGACTGTATTTTGTTATTCTCATTTACCCAACAGCACAACTTGTAAGAATCCTGCTCAGTGGCTTAATTGTCCAGTTAAGTGGATTTTTTTTTGATTGTCAAACTTCATGCAAAATGTCATTTGGTAAGCTGTGCTACTCCTTAGCATAAACAATTGAGTGGAAAAAAAAAAAGTGACTTGAAATTGACAAATGGCATATAGAAGCTGCATTTCTGCTTTAGTCTGCTTTGTGATTCAACAATAGAGCCAAATGTGTCTTAAAACTTGCACTGTTCAGTTTTATCAGTATTTGCAGGAGTCATTCACATTGTAATGTACAGTATGTGGCTATACAAAGACATTCACAGTGCTCCGTGCTCATGTAACCATAAGTTACTGATAAAAATGTAGGGACACATTTTTTTATCTGAAGAATAATGTGTATGCATCACCATGCTCTCTGTCACACTGGCTTGCAAAGAGGTTATCTAAAAGTTTCATTTTTGACCTGTTAAGTTTTAAGGGAATTGAGTTAAATTAATATTAATTTCTAACAGCTGATACAAGCTACCGCTCATTAATTCTAAAAAGGTCCAAGTTTGTTGCTAAGTAGAAGTTCAAAAGTCCAGAATTCAGTTCAGAAGTATTTAATCAAAGCTGGGGTCATTCAGAGGTCATCAGGCAGTATGGCAAACAAATCAGGCAGGAGGCAGAAAAATTGAAAAATAAGTTACATAAAATAAACAAACAAACAAAACAGGCCTTTTTTTTCCTCAGAGATGATGTTAATATATACTGGGGAGGCTTTATGGCTTATTGAACATAGGAGTGGCACAAAAATGTGCAGGAAACAAAGGCTGGAAGTGGAACTGAAGTTTGACAAACCAATTTCAAAATAAAAAGGTAAGTAACCGTGACTTTTACTGATGATCCAAAAAACATTGTAAAACTATGTTGCCAACTCTTACACCATAGTTTTCATACAGTTACCAAATTTGTATTATTTTACAGTTTAGCGTGATCATTTATTTATCCATTTCACTCTCCGCTGCCACTCAGTGAATGTGGCTTGTATTTGTTCTATAGGCTCTGCATGCATGTGATATGTGAATGCTAATGTGCTTCACATCCGCCTACAGCATCTAGCCTCATTTTTGTGTGTTGTTTGATTCAACCATGTGGCTGTGCACGATGAGTCATTCACTCGGTCAGTTAGCCAGCCCCTCTTGGCTCCTCCTGGAGGCCATTTGGTTAGTGGATGTGTGGCCATTTAACTGGCCAGTGCTGAAATGGCACCACAGCACAGACGGTGCCTGCTGAGTACCTGCTCTTAGCTCATTATTGGCAGCAGTCTCATGTTGGCATTGCTTCTTTGCTGATTCTCAGCATGCCTGCAAGCTTTGATTATTGGTTATAGCCCATCTATATGGAGATAAGGGCCTCAGCTAGAGATGATGCAAAATGCAATGAATGTTTTAAAAATGTAAAACTGACCTAGCAGGGACACTGGAAAAAAAACCTCATTACATTTCCTTTTCATTTAAATGATCAGACTAAACATGTCTATATTGTCTTATATGAAAGCTTGGAACACTCATATGGAACTTATGATTATCTGTAAACCTTATTTATAACCACAAACCCACAAAAATTAAACAACCTAAATACATGTATCTAAAAAAATGAAAGTTCTTTTTATAACTCACCCAAGTGAAAATGAATTAATTCATTATTGGAAAAAACAACTCCATGGTAATATCATGTCTCTCAAGAAGCTTATAACTAATACCACACAACCAGTTGTGTTTATTGTTTACAAGCTAACAAGGAGTGTATTAATGAATTTTGCTGTTTCCAGTTTTTTGCAGCTTTAATGTAGCTTTCAACTGCTGTGTCAACAGTATAATCCCCAAATCAATTTTGAAAAGCAGATGTAGGGTGGTGACACTGGCCTGTTGTGTCGATTGATGTGCTGACAAATGGCAGCACACCAGGGTTGTTCTAATAAGGCTATCTGTGAATTCGCAGCCTAACAGAAGAATACAGAGGAAATAATTAGGGCTGCAAAAGGACAGAGACCAGGGATATGATTAAAACTCATATCTTCTGATGAATATAAAGGATTATTTTTCCCTGGTTGTAGTTCCAGGCCAGAGTCAGTTTAACATAATTTTCTTTGCACATTTATGTTATTATTTTGTTTTTAAAAAATGTATATATGCCATCTCAGGTTTTCTACCATGAATAGGTGCTGTGAAGAGAAATGAACTATTTTCCTACTATGACAATTTCTTTATGTCAGCTGTGATGAGCCCCATTTGGAAAATGTGTGAACATACACAAAAGGTTGCAAAAGTAAAACCTCAAAAGTTTTAACTTCACAATAGACAGTTAAAATAAACAAAAGCGTTGGAGACTAAAAGCAGGTGGGCACGACGTGGGGTAGAACTCACAGCACAATACAAAAAAGCAGGCAAGATAAGAGGCTGGCTTAAAAACTGTAAATTCTAGAGCTTCTTGGCAAACACTTTAGTGTCACTGTCCACAAACATCTGTTTTTACTTTGGCAGTGTCAGTTTTCTACAGAAATCCTATGAAACTCAGCATAGTTAGCATTCTAAGTCCAAGTTCAGTGTTCTCAGTTGAAAATATTAGATTGCTGCTCTTATTAATGTGAGTTGTCTCTCACAAATCAATCAAGGAAGTACACTACGAACAAAATCAGCGTTGTCAACAGTGCTGGTAGAGAAGCTGATTTAGACTTCCACTTACGAGCCCCTAAGATTTCCAATCTCACTGGCTCTGTAACCTCACAACAACAAGCACTTTCATAAAATACATCTGACAACCAAGCTCCTTTTCATCCTTTAATTCTTTGCACCAATCTTTTTCTTCCACTGGCTGTACTGTGTTATTAATAAAATGCCATTCCTACCCCTTGTTTAGTTTTAGTTTTAGTAGTAGACTTAATTTTCCAGGGAAAACACACAGAAACACTGGGCCTCATTCACAGTGCATATGCACAAATCTGTGCATAAACCAGGCATACAAATGTTTCACACACAAATCAGTGAAGACCTGGCTGTCTAAGAAAATGTACTACTACTAATAGATAGATAGATAGATCCACAAAGTGCTCAGAATTACAATTAAATAAATTAGAAATAAAAACATTTATTGCATGCAAAGAAAACAAAACACTAAATGAAAACATGTAGGCTTTAACCTTTAAATTTAAACATTACAATATTCCTTATCTTTAATTAAAAATGACTTCTGTCATTACTGGATGTCATCACTTACAATCTAATTTTTAGGCAGTATTCCAGGTTTTTGGAGACTCAGAATTTTTATTTTTTTTTTTTCTCATTGCAGTGACTTTCTCCACTGAGGCTGACAGATCATGTGCTCCTTGTTCTTAACCTGTGTTATTCTTTTTCTTGTAGTGTGATGGTCTTTTATTTTTTTCATACCAACTTTGATGTCCAACTTTTTCTTTTTTTTTTTTATCTTGAGCCACAGTGAGTGTCTCAGTGGAAACAAAATTCAAAACCAGCTTATTCAGCTCCAGCTGTCACTCCGGTGGAAAGGAAATAGTGTTCTCTTCAGACACTACTGTTTCAGTCTCTTTAGTTGGACCTTCTCCTGCTTTCTTGCCTCAGCCATGCAGGATTCTCTCTTACAACATCCACAGTGCTTTTTTCCACTTGACCTGGAGATAAACATGTTTCCTTATATACAGAAATAGGCTTCTGTCATTATGCAGATTGTATTCAGGTTCCACAGGTCTCTTGGATTAGATTGATTCTGATTGACTAACACATCCACAGTGGTAAGAACAAAATAGAGTGTTAAGCACCTTTCATGAATCCAGTGGTAATTTACACATAGTGAATGGGTGAATATTAGTGGATGAGGACCACTGCTCTCATAAGAAAAAAAATATTCCTTGTACCAGATTTAACTACTAGCACATTTCCCTCTGAATTCACTGGGTAGGTGCACACAGTAAATAAGCTATAAAATACCAACAACTCAATAATAACACAATAATTCAATTACCAGACTAACCCATCAATACGAGAATGCAAAGATGAGGATAAAGAAACAGTACAAAAAACCATTTGAAATTGAACAATGTTGACAAGTTCTATTTTTTGTTATATTTTTTAACAAGAAAACATTAAAATATACTGATGTTTTCAACTTTCTGGGGAGCTCATTTCATACCTTAATACTTTGAAGGGCCTACATGAAATACAGAATGCCAAGACAGAGCTTCTTTTAGGCAGTGATGCTCTGTTCAGAGGGGAAAAAAGTGCAAAAACAGGCTCTCAAAACTGAATATTTTGTATTTTCAAAAGATATCACAGCAATGGTTTCCTATGTAGTACTTTTAACAGTTTGTTTATAAAATAATCCTTTTGGTTTTAAAGTTGTCTCACAGGAGTTGGTTTGCAACTGTGCTTAAGAGAAATGAAATGCTCCCCCTCCTTTAGGACATGAGATACAAAAATGATCCAGGAAATGATAAAAGCTTAAGGGAACCACTTAAAAACTATCAGCCGCAAGCAATGAGCAGTGCATGGTAATGCAACGGTAGTAGAAAGAAATAACAAAGTTGTAATAGTAACAAATTAATAACAGGAAATAAGATGAAATGTCACACTAGAATGTAGTCATTGCATGAAATCAAATCAAATCTAAATTCTGACATTTTTAGACAAGTGTATTGTTTTTTGTGTATTCTCTGATGTCAAGATGTGACCTGTTTTTAATGTTATGAAACAGTACAACAGCAGGACATTTCTTTTTTTAACTATCAATACTCAAAGCTGGAATTTCTATCGCAAGAATGCTATTGCTTTATTCATAATAACAGCTTAACATTTTCTAGAGAAGCTTACACAGCATGTGCTGTGACAAATGCAGATGGAAAAACAATACAGGAAATAGAAGAACTGCAGTGAATTCTTTCATGTGTCCCAAAACATGAGGAATAATGGGAAAAAAAAAATCCGTCTCTCCTTGACTCATTCTCCAATTTTAGCGTCTTGCTTGAATTGTAACACTGTGTTGGCAATATTGTGTTTGTTCCTTAGGGTGTCATGGGAGTCTGAAATGAGAAGTCGGGAGAAAAGCTTTTAACAAAAAGTCTTACATGGAGTAAACCCCTCATGTGGATTGTCAGAAAATTGAATCAGAGCCCGCATTTATGTGTTAGCATTACTGAAAAATTTCTAAAGCATCGTGCATTTCTAGTAGCATTTAAGATGCAAAAGGGACATTGCTGCAGTTCTCAGGGGCTGAGGTGGAGAACTACTTATGAGATCTTTGGGTTTTAATGGGATCTGTCAACATACATCCCAGATTGTTTATGTAAGCTATATTAGCCTTGTTCACTCTTGTGCTTCTTGTAAGTATCAGATGTTTATAATACCTTGTCATTTTTATACAAGAGAACAGAAGACTGGATGCTGATGTTATACCACTGAAAAAGAGGCTTTGTATTTTTTATTTAAAAAAAATAACTATGATTAATAAGAGCTTATTAACCACAATTAATAGCAGACAATGAAATAACATTCATAACATTTTATCCACCTTTTATCTTGTATTAATTCATTTTATTCATGCAAAGTTCATTTAATTATTTTTTATAGAGTTACATCATGCTATTGTTCTCACCCTATCTCTGAAGACCTGACTTTGAAAGAAAGACACAGAATGTCATGAGGCTTGTGAAATGAAAGACTAATTCTTGCTTTTGGTTCTTTGGTTCCTTTGTACAGAACAAATCCATTTTACTTTTGAGATGTTATGCAATTCCTCTGCTTCAGGAAGAAAAGTAGATGAGCAATAACATCTAAAGAATAACATTGAAATGAATTATTTATAAAGTGAAGGAACCACTTAACTTGTGGCATTTTGTGTGACTCTTCTTCAACAGCATTAATAAAAAGAAAATGATTTTTGAGCAGCTCAGGCATTTCCTGAAGGCATCATGAAACAAAAGAGGACATACGTAGCTCCCCATACTCTCACTTTTCTCAAAATGATCATGTGATGGCCACAGAGCATAGACTCCAGAAACCAGGCTTAGTCCTTTCAGTCAAATAAAAAACAGGATTTGTTGTCTTGACTAGCCCTAATGAGACTTGCCCTGCAATCCTGTCTCTTCATTGGCATGTTTCCTTTGCATTCTTATAGTTGAGATGGAAATTTGCCTTTGTTTGCATTTAGTTTTTCAGAGATATTGAAATGTAATTGTAATGCCGTTAAAGCCATGTTTTTTACAGACTAAAGACTGAATGTCTCGGTGTGACTTTTTAGCCTTTTTGTTTTTTTTATTTGGTTTTAAACAACTTGCTGAGGAGAGGGTGATGATGTATCATTAGTTAGTGTAGCAACATAAAAAAAGCACCCATTCATCTATTTTCTTAAGTGCTTATCCAGCAAAAAGTGTTTTTACTTAAAATGTTTATGTTGTTCGATAACAAAAATCTACTTGTTTTTATGTATACATATTTTTAAAAGACAGCACATAACCATGGACTGGCAAGACTTGAATTCATCATCAGGGGACAAATTAGCCAATAAGTAAAAAGCTAGTCTGGAAGCTAATTATAACATGTAACCCACTATTTTATGCTGACTGGTGAAGGAGTATCCAATAGACAATGCAACCTTAAGAAAAAAGAAGGTGAGAAACATGTTCTAGACACAGTTTAATTAAGGTGGATGTGATGGGAAATTCATCAATCTCTTCAAGAAACCCAAACATGTAACTATGATTAATTAGTGAGCTTTTACCTTTTGGAGTAATTGGATTGTTAGCCTTTTCCAATGGGGAAATGTTTGCTACATTACTTAGAAGTATACACACTCTAACAAACTGCTGTGGTGCATTGGGGTGTTTTTAATATTATAAAAACTCAGCCTGCTAGATCATGCAATACTGTGGAACCTTGGGCAATCTAAAAATAGTAAACAGTAATTAAAATTATTCTTTAATATCACCCAGAATGAGTACAGTGAGGGAAGTGAAACCAGGATAAACACTCTCGCTTGCATTTATTTATTAACACCAATTAAAAAAAAACAGCCAATGATGCCTTAAATTATTACTATCCATCATCCATTGAGAATATTGACATCTCATCATCACACAAGTGTACACCAACATAAATGTGAGTGTATATATGTTATATTTTGTAATTAATAAATAAATTTAAAAGAATCACACTGTGTTACAGAGTATTTAAACATCTTTTTGTTTGTGTTTTTTTGTTTTGCTTTCTTCTCTGTTTCTTTAATGATGCATTTTATTTTGAAAAAAAATTCAGACACATTTTTTAACTGCTAGTCTGTGGTCCCTAAATAGCATTTAATTACTTATTTCCCATTTATCAGGAGACTGTAATCCATAACACTCTGTAGCCAAACAGTAAATTTGCTTTCAGATGGTGAGTGCCAACAACAATTCAATGTTAGTGCCATGTAAAAGTATTTGCCCCCTTCCTGTTTTGTTAGTTTTTTGCATATTTGTCACACTTAAATGTTTCAAATCATTAAACAAATTTAATTATTTATATTTATATTTAAATACATTTTAATACTTAATTCATTGAGGGGATAAAGCTCTCCAAACCTACCTGGCCCTATGTGAAAAAACACCCCCACCCCCCTGTTAAATTATAAGTTAACTGTGATTAACTACATTTTTTGGAAAAGTCATGTCATGTAACCGGAAGTGTGTGGCAGGAAAGGTAGGACCCAAACGCAGGACTCAACAGACAGGAGATTAACTAAAAACCACAGCTTTATTGATGCTGGGAAAAAGGCGAGGAAACAAAACGAAAACAAACATGGAGCATGGAGAGAACAGGACTAAGCTAAGCTGACTTACAGACTGACTGACTGACTGCGACTGAGACAGGGACACACACCATGAGGGAGACAGCGACAAGGAACAAAGGCAAACAGACAATAAATACACAGAGGGAATGAGGGCAGAGTGGGCACACCTGGGAAACACACCTGAACAGGATAACACTAACAAGAAACGTGAACTAAACACAGGGAATGAGCATAGAGCGAGAGAGAGAGAGGATAAGAGACAGAGTGAGGGAGCAAGAGAGAGAGAGCACGAGACAGGGCTAGAACGAGAAACACAGAACACAGAGACAGGACAGAGACATGACTAGGAAAGTGATTGGGGAAACCAAGGAGAACCAGAGAACAAAACTGATACCAGAACCTAAGACAGAGAAACTAAGAACATGAATCCTTTCATGAAAACACAAACCAGAATACAAAAATAACTAAAGTCAAAACCCTGGGTAAAAACCCAGGGACCATGACAGATGTTAACTGTGCTCTTTTATTTATTTTGTTATGTGACTGAACAACTTGAAATAGAGCATATTCATAAACCACACCACAAACATCTTTTTTGCATTTTGTTTTATTTCACTAGGTACCTATGGAAAAATTATTAAAAAATAAAAAAATATTATTTTAAAACATTATAATTATAAGTGAAGATGATTAGAACAAGTAGTGAACATAACGCATCTTCACATAAGTTTTACAAAAGTCTTTAAATAAAAATGTACCTTGAAGAATGTGCAGTATATTGTCAATATATTGACCAATGTACTCAAACATCTAAAAACCCAAACAAAGAGATCAAGATAAAAAGCAACAACTAACATTTTTTATGACTGCAATATGATGTACAGACTTTCACAAAGTTTTATCTCATCACTATCAATTACTAGGCCATAACACTTTTAAGACTCATTAATTCTAACTGGGATGAAGGTTTTCTCTGCATTTTAAGAACCGTTGCATCTTATAAGTGGTACTGAGTCAAAACTATATTAGCAAAAATGTCAGCCACAAAAAATGCTCAAAATCCAGAATAATATTTCTTGTCATACACTGAAAAAAACTGCAGATTTTTCCACAATGAACCAGAATGTTTATGTTTTTGTTCAGCCAATCAGATGTCACAGTGTTTTAATGGAAATTGCAGTTCAAAACAGAAGAAGCTGATCATATTAATAATAAGTAAAGATTTATATGGATACTCTATTTTTTAAGACTCTCAGGAGAGTGCTTCGTATTTCATTTGTATACAACCCATATACGATTGGATTCAGAAGTGGAGGTACAATAAATATTAGCATGCCCATTATCTTTTGCATATCAATTGAGACATTTTTGAACCTGTGAGATAAAATCGTGAAAGTTCCCACAACTTCAAATATGACCAGTATAATTAACTGTGCAACACACGTGTTGACAGCTTTTGCCTTTGCTTCTGATTTTCTTGTAGCCACACATGTGATGAGAATTTTAACATAGGAATATGCCTGAAAGGACACGCTTAGAGCTTGCATGACAGCTGTGTTAAACAGTCCTATAATATTATTGACTGTTGTGTTTCCACACGTCAGGTTCAGAAGAGATGGGTTATCACAAAATACATTCATAATAACATATTTGCACCTGGGAAGCCTTGTCTGCAAAGAGAACAGTGATACAATCAAGACAAAGTCAAGACCCCAAACTAGAGCGATGATACAACTAACAACTCTTGGTGTCATTACAGAACTATAGCGTAATGCCATGCAAATGGCAACATAACGGTCAAAGGACATTGCTGCAAGAATAAACAAAATACCACCACCATACATGTGGAGCAGGAATGCCTGTAAAACACAGAGAGGATAGTGTACTTTATGTGTCTCTGTAACAATATCTGAAAGTACTTTTGGTAACATTGCAGATAGTCCTATGAGATCATTGAGTGGAAGACTAAACAGGATGAAATACATGGGTTTGTGAAGGTTTCTGTTCAGTAGGATTAAAGCCAGCAGGGTCAGGTTGCAGGAAATTCCAAAAATATAAATGGCAATACCAAGAAAAAATATAGGATACTTTCCTCCAGGTGGGATAACAAATGGATCAAGGGTTAACTCAGAACTAAATTCAAAGGACTGGTTTTCCATTTTCACTTTAACAATGATTAAATTATTACATTATTAAATATTATTAATAAAATATAATCACATTATTGTTAAAATTAAGTCAGTATTTACTGAAATCACAGGTTTGACAACATGTAACTTTTTTAATGTAATGTTGCCTAAAGTGCTCAGAACTCTCATGCTTCTCTTGCCTTATTAGGTCACCATGACCATGACTTGTATACGTCACCCCTCTTACCTCTGGGATTATTAATGGCTTTGCAATGATAGATCAAGTTATAATGTGTTAAGATATTAAAGATAGCAACATAGTTTTTTTTAAAGTTCGCATTTAGTATGCAAATAAATTACTAAAAGTTTTTACTTAATTTAGCTAAATAAACTAGTGTTAAAGGCATTGCTGTCAAAATCACCATCAGTAAATTACTAGCTAAATGTAGGAAACAGATAAGGAAATCTCTTCTGACACAAAACAACCTGTTTGTTCTTCTTTCTACATGCTCCATTAAGTATATGACACTTTATGATGACCAGTGCTTTTGATCACAACAGTACCTTTCATTTAAAGGTGAGACGGACTGAAAGTTTCTTTCAGTTTTTACTGATGTTAGATTTCTTCAAATTGTAATCAGATGATGGTGCCAAATATTCAAATGATGCTTGTTATTACACATTTGCTTTTCTGTGAGACTGTTATGTAGTTTTTTTAGAATTCAAAATTATTAAATCTATATGTTGTTTGAATTTTATAAATCGTGGATAATAAAGTCTAATATCAAAGTAAAGATATGTTGGTATATAGTACTACAGATAATACTATAGAAGTATTTTTCCTAACTGAACTTCTGTTTAATTGTTTTAATCACATAAAGGCTGCATTAATACAACAATATCATATACCATTATATAAAGCTACAGAAATAAATTATATTTCAGCTCAAGGGCTCTGCAAAAAAACTATTATGTAACTGACACCACTTTAACTAAGCAGAATTACATCAGCCAAATGCCTGATTACTTTATCAAAACATATTTTTAATGAGCCCCTTAGAAGTTTGATTAAATGATGTGTTATTAACTGTCTCTCATTTTAATTAATCCCTGGACAAATAGTAAACCCCTGTCTAGAATGAGATACTGTTTTATTTGCTAATGAGGACTGTTGTTTAATAATGCTCATGGGAGGGTGTAGATGACTCAAATGTTTACAAGTTGTTAAGTGGAGTTACATTTCACATAACAACTTGTGAACATTTGATTTTTTTTAACTTTCATCACTAACTGTGTAATTAAGTAAATTATTTCAACAACTTATGTACTATAACACTGTTTTTGCTAAAAATTAGATTTTTATACATTCATTTGCAGTGCATAAACAACAGTTTTAAAGAAAATGTTTAAAGAAAATGAAGAAAGACAAAAAGGCATGTTTAGTGATTACATTATTCAGCCTTTTTGGGAGTATGACAGAATACTAATTGAAACAGAGCTCTGAAGTGATCACATCAGGCAATGGGGAGCAGAGACCATTTTAATTCACACAAAAGGGCTGTAAGGACATTAGGACTAATCATCTCCCCCTGGGAAATGGACATGATGAACTCTTGAGCTGCTTTGATAATTCATTTGACCTACTTATTATATTCTGTGATCTTTTTCAGATCGGTACTGACTCACAGCAAAGTGCTTGAATTTACAGAATAATTTTTCTCAGGCCTTTCTATGCAAGGCTTTTATGGGGGTTTTTTGTTTTGTTTTTGTTTTTTGTTTTATTGTTTGTTTGGTTTTTTAGTGTGTGTGATGACATGGTTTAAGTGAACATAAAGAAATTCACATTAGGTAAATTTTACATTTTAAATTGCCCCAGTAATGGCTCCTGGTTCATTTGCAGTTGTTCAGGTTGATATGAGATAATGAAAAAATGCCAGTTTTAGGGCTATTTTCCTACTTCTATTGTCCTACTTGTGCTTATGCAAATGGATATTGGCAATAGCTGATGCTGCCTTAATAATTCTAAGTTTTTAGGACAATAAGGGTCAGAAATACCCCTTAAACTAACATTTTTCATCATACAACTGCAAATGAATTATACTTCACAGAGCCCCACAGTCCACCTAGATATCGTAATCCACTTATAAACTGGTGCTATGTCAGAGTGATACAGATGAATCTTTTGTTTGTGACTGCTTTGTTCCAGTATGTTGTTCATTTTTGTTATATTAAATTTGATACAGTGGGGCAAAAAAGTATTTAGTCAGCCACCAATTGTGCAAGTTCTCCCACTTAAAAAGATGAGAGAGGCCTGTAATTTTCATCATAGGTATACCTCAACTATGAGAGAAAAAATGAGAAAAAAAAATCCAGAAAATCACATTGTCTGATTTTTAAAGAATTTATTTGCAAATTATGATGGAAGTATTTGGTCAATAACAAAAGTTCATCTCAATACTTTGTTATATACCCTTTGTTGGCAATGACAGAGGTCAAACGTTTTCTGTAAGTCTTCACAAGGTTTTCACACACTGTTGCTGGTATTTTGGCCCATTCCTCCATGCAGATCTCCTCTAGAGCAGTGATGTTTTGGGGCTGTCGCTGGGC
The DNA here is from genome assembly GCA_015108495.1 of Heterochromis multidens. Taxonomy (NCBI): domain Eukaryota; kingdom Metazoa; phylum Chordata; class Actinopteri; order Cichliformes; family Cichlidae; genus Heterochromis; species Heterochromis multidens. The sequence continues at coordinate 17,584 of VUQS01007805.1, forward strand.
AACACGGACTTTCAACTCCCTCCAAAGATTTTCTATGGGGTTGAGATCTGGAGACTGGCTAGGCCACTCCAGGACCTTGAAATGCTTCTTA
>VUQS01007808.1:4693-23437 GCA_015108495.1 Heterochromis multidens
CCCCACCCACCCACTCACCCGACTGGCTGTACAAGCAGAGCAGGTCCTTCTACAACATGGAGAAATGGTAAGATGGAGACAGTAAGGAAGCTAGGTGATCGAACTGAATAATTGATGTGCAGAGTTCACATGGGAACACCTCAAGAGTTTGTGTGAACACACACTAGCCACCATAGTATGTGCACTGGTACAGATTTGAGGGGAAAAAGGCTAAGAGTTAAAACTTTTTACTCTTACCTTCTTTATATTAGGTTTTCTTGTCATTAGTAAAGATCAAATCAACTTTGGGTTCAGTAGAGACTATAAATGGAAACAGACAACAAGTAATTAATTCTTGCTGTCTCAACTGATAAAAGACACCAAGTATTTTAAATGTGTGCCACTTATAAGGCCAAGCAACACGTGCTGGAATACCTCCAATTACCTCATGGGGAATGATAGCTGACAGTGTAAAACTGCCAAAGAAACATGAGACAGGAACAAGAAGTGAGGAAAGAAAATCGAAAGCTATTTTACAAGGGTTCTCAATCAAAGTTCTGTACATCAGAGCTGCACTGAGGCTTCATTTATGAAGTCAAGTGACAGATGAAACACCAGCTGTCAGTAAATCTGATGTTGGAATCATTCAAATCATCTAAAAATTTGTGGGACCAAAATATGAATTAAAGAAACATGTTGATATAATTGAATCCTTGCCATTGCTGCTGGGACTTTTTATAAACATCTTCATTTTTGACAGCAAGCTCAACATTTCATCACATGTGTTCATCACAGACCAAAGACAGACACTGTGCTGGAATTCTCTTTATAAATATAACACCACACAAGGCATCCTAGATTAGATTTCTAACTCATTCATTATCTGTGACGTTATCTATGTCACCTGCAGTGCAAAATGTCTTTGGTCCACACATTGTAGAATCATCCTGTGATCAAATGAAAAGGTGAAAAATCATTTTTGCTTAGGAACATTCGTAACTAAGAGAAATGACCTGAAATATTAAAGTGAAAAGAACTGGTGGAATTTCCTAATGCTATAGAGATGTGTTTCAGTGCTTCTTTTCCTATCATCTTAAGATATAGTGGATAATCCCACAATATGACTCCTAACCTAAACAAACAACAGATGTAGATCATCATGTACATTACTGTTGTGTTTCCCATATTATGCCAGTAGTCACTATTGTGTATTCATTTTGTACTTTTAACAATACAGTCATGTAAACAAAGGTTTTTTAGAGGACTCTGTGCAGTCCTCAAAAAATTCACAAACCTTACTGCTTCCATGGGAATTAAGAGGGTAAACAACAGCCAGGTGCACTTGATGCACAAATGCACTTGATTAACTGATCATCAGTGTGACCATCTCTTTAAAAGCAGAAGTTTTGACTGGTTTATTAGTCTGGAACATTCAGGTGTGTGTTGACACACTCTTCCCAGGAGTGGACCTCCCAGCAAATTCAACCCAAGGTCAGACTGTGCGATGCTCAGAGAAAAAGCAACAAACCCAAGAGCTACATCTCAGACTCTACAGGTCTCAGTTAGCATTTTAAATGTTAAAGTTCATGACAGTACAATTAGAAAAAGACTGAACAAGTATGGCTTGGTTGGAAGGGTTATCAGGATAAAGCCTCTTCTCTCTAAAAAGAACATGGCAGCACAGCTTAGGTTTGCAAAGTTGCATTGAACAATCCACAAGACTTCTGCAACAATGTTCTTTGGCCAGATGAGACCAAAGTGGAGGTGTTTGGCTATAATGCACAGTGCCACATTTGGTGAAAACCAAAAACAGCATATCAGCACAAACACCTCATATCAACTGTCAAGCATGGTGGTGGAGGGGTGATGATCTGGGCTTGTTTTGCAGCCACAAGACCTGGGCACCTTGCAGTCAAACATAAAATATTCTACAGTCAAATGTGAGGCCATCTGTCCGAAAGCTAAAGCTTAACCAAAAGTAGGTCATGCAGCACAATAATGATCCCAAGCACACCATCAAATCTGCCTGCAAACGTCAATGAACTGAAGCAATGTTATAAAGAAGAGTGGGCCAAAATTTGTCCACAACAATGTGAGAGACTGATAAAGTCATACAGAAAATGATTGCTTTGACTTTTTGCTGCTAAAAGTGGTTTTATAAGCTGCTGAATCATGGGATGTACATAGTTTTTCACAAGACTCCAGAGAGTTCTATGAAAACTCTCTTTTTCACATCACTGAATGTTAGTTTGAAACACTTTGTAATGTGTGTAGAAAACATAAAGATTCAAGCTATATTAAAATGATCAAGTGAAGCTGACATCATCAGAGCTGAGAATCAGCTGTATTCTCATTTTGAACATTGCTGTATTGAAAGCTTTTGTGGTTTATCATGAAGTATTTTTGCTTTACAATCTCAGATGCTAAAAGCCTTAATGAAATCAAGGGTTAAATGGGATCGTCTCTTTAGCAGAAAGAGAAAATATGAGTCATACAGGAGGGTAGGCAATTATTCTCATTACAACAATTTTGTTTCACCAGCCTATATTCCTCTTTAAAATTCCAACCTCTGTAATGAAGTGACACTTTTAAGCCTGCATGGAATAAAACAGTAAGAATAAAGAAGGGAGAAGTATCTAAGATGCACCTTTTGTAGACCATCTTCAGAACGTTGTAGTCTGACACCAGTAGACCTGTTTCAAATACATCAGTGGTCACTTTCAACCACAACCAAGCCAAAATAACAAATAACAAAAAAAAAAAATAAAAAAAAAAATCAGGGATTCAAAATCAAATAAGAAAGTGTAAACTGTGTATAAATCATCCATGTTTCCAAGGCGACAGACCTAACTCAAAGCCTCTCCTATTTCAACTGACTTTCCTTAAAGCCTTGAAAAAGCTTAGATATTGTGTGGCTATGTTGAGGGAAATATTTTGCTGCAGTCTACTGCATTTTCAATTGTAGCTTGGCCTTCCCCACCTAACATGTCAAATGGGCATTTCAGCATGTAAACAACCCCACTAGTTGCTCAAGAACGACATCCCTTTGAAAAAAAAAAAAAAAAAAAATCTGTCCTGAATCTGGATGCTTGCACTCTTTAGTACGGGAGGTATTATTGTAACCAGAGCATAAATAACGAGGAGGCTTTTGGTTATTATGGACTTTGGAAAGACTTTTCCAATCTGAAGAGACGTAGCATATGTTTCAGATTTTTCCTGCCTTAAAGGAGGCTGGTGTCTATTTAACTTTCCAAAGTTTTCGTCAGACCTCAGAGTGCCAAAAAATGGGCACAATGATAATGGAACTCCACTTGAGAAAGGAAGTGACACTTCTGTGATTCCCATGTGGGTCACTAGCTGCACTAGCATTAGGTACTACTGGAATTATACAGCCAAAAAGTGTATAAAATTGACTCAATTGCAGTTATAATGATTCGTGTTGTATGCTCGGTTGGAGTCTTAAAAGCACTAGTGAGTTTTTCCTTTCCTATTTTTAGGGCAAGGTACCAGTACAGTGTGTCTGCATACGTACGTGTGTGTCTTCAAATGTGGAGGAAGGCTCAGAAAACTAACACTTCTGGAATGCCCCCTGCAGAGTGAGGACTTCAGGGTTGGATGTGTGTTTATGGGAGGGTTTTGGCAGGAAGAGGCAGGGACCCTGTCCAGAAATACGGAACAACAGTGGAATGTGGTGCAGCGGGGAATATCCTGAGTCAAACACAAGGCAACCCTGAGGTCTGAGGAGGAGCACTTTGTGGCAAGACCTTTATAAACTGTGTTTTTATATTAAGACAGATGACACTAAGCGCACTATTCACTTGCGTGGCTGACAACACAACATGGATGCCTGCAATCAGCTTTTCATTTTACACCACAACTAAATTAGAAGACCATGTCCCATGGAATATCTTTCAAACCTGTGACTCATTCACTGAAAATCTCTATCCAAATGTGAGAGCCTCAACTGTGGCGGTGTTGAAGTCACAGTGAATATGAAGTGTTAGTATTTCTCTCCAGGCTGTGCATTAGGCCGGATGCCACGCACCTTCGCCCACATGCCTCCCACAACCCAGCACCCGTATATAGAGGGCAGAATCTGAGCCCAAGCTGCAAGCAGGCAGATAAAGACAATCTCATTGATGTAGGAGCATCTCACTGGTAAAAAGAGACATCTCTGACACAACCCTGCCTGCGTTACCCTTGCTACAGAATCAGATTAAGTACCGCAAAAAATATTGTGCTGAGGCTTGAAGGCGTAGAGTCAGCTTTTACTTACATCTTAAGCAGTTATGGTGGATCTGTATATGTGAATATGTGTGTACACATCACTATAAACCTGGTGGTTGCAGGGAAATACCTTTAACTGAAACACCGACAAGCAGCTCAATCCATCAATTCCTTCAGGAACCATGTCTATGCTTGTAATGACATAAATATTCACTGTGGAGCCTATGAATGACATGTCCCACCCACAATGCAACCCGCAAACTGCACATCTTATCACTTTATGGTACTTATTTTCTTATAGAATAGCACAGGAATTTACAAACAAAGTTAAAGTGTAAACCTGAACACCTCCTTTGGTGATTCAAGGGGCATTTAGCTCAGTCAGTTTTTTTTATATCATCTGTATAATCCACACAATAAACCTACCAACTCCACTGTGCAACCCACATTACACCAGTGTTATGCTGTCTCTTACGCTAAACCTACTCTCAGTGATATTTCACCTGCTTTGTCTGTTTTTATCATTATGAGGAAGATTTGTACAGCATGAAATCATGGGAGCTATGGCTACACTTGCTTGCCTTGCTTGATTTGCTTTCCCCACACCCACAACTCTCTTTTCACCCTCCTGGTCTGTTTCCTCTCACTCTCTTTGTTTTTGCTGTTTTCCCTTACTCTGTCTCTGCCAGACCTTTGCTTTACACTCCCTCTTCTTCCTCACCTCCTCCCTGAAACCAACTCCTTGGCAACCAGTTGCAGCGTCTCCCAGAAAGGTAGACAGCCTCTCTGTGGTGCCACAGCAACCCAATGCAACATCAGACAGTGAGGCATGCTGCATTATTAACCAGAAACAGCCAAGAGGGGCTGGAGAGGAGCAGATAGCATGCAGGAGAGACAGAATGAGAGGGAGTGTGTTACAAGTCCCACACTGCTAGTTGTTGCAGTGTAAACTCAAGAGGAGAAACAGCACTTCCACCTTTGACCTGCCATGCATGACCACATTAGCAGAGAGTAACACATATACAGACAGTGTAAGCCAGAGAGGAAGAGAGAGAGAGAGATAGAAAGAGAAATTATGGAGCGGTTACATTCAGCCAAATCCACAGGGGGATCAATAAGGAACATCTGGGTCTGGGGTGGACAGGGCAGCTTTTGTTTGCAGGCAGTACACTGGTTTGACACCTCACCCAGATTCTCTCTGGGTTTCTACACAGGGGGAGGCAGGGGGGTGAGTAGAAATTGCTGGGTGTGTGATCGGACAGGGAAAGGTGTTTGCCTTTCTGCAGGAAATTTTTTTCTGTTCCAAGGCTATGGATCTACCATGAGTGCTCCTACTATTGTATTAGTGAGAAAATTGATTCTATTTTTAGACAGGCAAAATTTTCATATAAAAATGTCTCACCACTTTCAATTTTCAGCCTAGACCCTACAATGTAATAAGGTTTGAACCTCTCAGTGTGAAGGTGTTTGGGCTTAGTGATATGTCAATCTGATTGTGATAGTATGATGATCATTTATTCAAAACATTAAACAAAACCGTTATTGGATAAGAAATGCCAGGTTGTCTAGGTGAGGCCATCACACTGGAATGCATAATGGGAGGTCAAATATCACATGTCGTAGTGCTATTTCAAGTCCAGCGAGTCAGAAATTTTTCAAAATGAAACCCATCCATCAAGCTATCCTCTTCTCTTTCTTTGCAATTCAGGGTCACAGTTGGGCTTGAGGCTTTGCCAGCTGTCATAGCGTGAGAGGTGGGGTACATCCTGGACACATCACCAATTTATGGCAGGGCTAACACATTCTCACCTACAATCAATTTAGAATCACCAATTAACCTAACCCTATGCATGTCTTTGGACTGTGGGAGGAAGCCAGAGTACCTGAAGACAACATGCAAACACAGAAAGGCCCTAGCCTGCAGCCTGTGACTTTTATCTAACGGAAATCTAGCAGAAAAACTATTAAACAAAAGTAGCAATGCTTTGCATATGGAGGAGCTGCAAAACATAGGTGATCAGTGAAGGTATTCTACATGTGGCACCCAAATACACTTGCAATTCCGATTTCAACTACCTAATTATTAGACACAAACCCTAGGGAATTTGGGGCCAGTGCAGATCTTTGACCCTAGTTGCCCACTATGTATAATCCAGCCATGGAAAAGACCCACAGTTATTCAAAGTCCAGTGACATCACAACTGAGAAAATACTCTGATCAAACAAACTGTCAAAGTATAAAAACTATTCTGCAGTTAGTTTGAAAAGGACAAAAAAACCCGTTAGAGCCCAGAAAAATAAAGTGAATGTGATGACACAAATGGCAAATACATAACTCAATAAAACCATTTCCGTGCTTATTTGTTAACCACAAATAGTTAATATAAGTTTAAGTGAATGTTTCACTAAAGGTCTGAATAAAAATAAAAGAACGGCTGAAAGGATTTCTACATTGAATTAGCTGGGAGATTCATACAGTATCCTTGACTGTGCTGAACTTGGGAGCTCCACAGAATCATGGTGACAAAAGAAAGACATCCTCTATTCTTCATCAGGTATTTGAGTCTCTCAGCCAACCCCACACCATGTTCCTAGAGATTGAATACACTCGCCTCAGTCTGCTCCACACTTTGAACAAGAGGAAAATACACACAAATGTTGAAATGGAGAGACAGACAGAGAGCGCACAAATAAAGGCTGGGGAGCGAGGACTGAAACTGAAAAAAGAAAAGAAAAGTGGAGGAGATGAGAGAGGCTGAAGTGGAGAGAGAGAGGGGAAAAACAGAAAGAGTTGGAGGAAGGTTTAGTCAGAGAGAAGGGGGGAAGCGCGAGGGGAGGAGAGGAGAGGTAATGAGGCCAGTGACTGGCTTTACACCTCGTCTCTGTGGAAACTAATTGGGAGAGAGCTGGAGGGCACTAATTTGAGCACTCTGCTGGGTAAATGTAGTGCAACGAACTATGAAGGGTAAATCAATGTACTACCTCTCACTACACCTTGCTTTCTCTCTTTCCCTACCTCGCACCCAGTCACCCACCCCCATTATTGTTTCCTAATAAAAATTCCATTGACTTCAACTATGCTTGTGGGTATAAAGGTATTGACCTGGGTAGATATCATGTGTACTGATGAGGTACAGCTCACCAGAGAGGGTTTCAGCAAGTGAGTTGGAAAGAAAGTATTAAATCATCAGGATGCAAAATCTCAGTTGAGCACAACTGTTAACATGTGGCATTGTTTTTACTGTACTTACTATAAGGTTAGTACTGTATGAGCAACAAATACACTCCCGTGAGCCTGAAGATATGTTTTCTTCCCAAGGTGGCAGAGTATCATTGGGAAGGGCAGTGATAGAGGCAACAATGCCACTTGTAAAGTATTATATAAAGCATGTGTGTGTTTTCTCTCCCAGGGAGGCATAGCGTCTGATGGGAGAAAAGGAAACAGAATGTATAGTTACCCCCTGTAGTGAGCCCAAGGGTGGTTGAACAAGGAGCCAGAATTTGGGAGGTCTTAGGAGGAATTATCCTCACCCCCAGGCTTGGGGATGTAGCAAGCTTTTCAGCATCATATAAGCCCTGCTCTCATAGACATACACAGTGACATTCAACAATAGAGTAAAAAAGGAAGCAAAGCCACAGCAGTCTGCTTTAATAAATTTATGTGCCTCATAGCTTGGTTAATTATCACCTACAATAGTTCTGTATATAGCAATCTACATTAGTTTATTTTCTGGAAATCTGAAATTAAAAGGGCAAAAAAAGTTGCTATCTTTGAGAGCGGTTGCACTATGCCGAGTGATTATGTCTGTTTGCCTAACTCCACCTTACATTGTGGTACTTGGAGGATGCTGATCTGCTCTGTTCAGCACCATCTGCCCCCTCTCTCGGTGACAGTGCCTTGCAGCTCGGCCCCCTGGGAAATAGCTGTGGATAAGTTATTCAATTAGAGGGGCATTATTGGCCCGCTCTCTCAGAGGACAGAGCTGATGATGCTGTGATTATACCGCTCTGCATTCCTTTATGGCTGTGTGTGTGTGTAGAGACACTCCCACACACACTCACATAAACACACGCTCTTTTGAGTCTGAGCTTCTGAATATATGTACGTAACTGCAAATCAACAAATAATGTTTATAGGGTGAATGGATGTGGAGAGGAGGTGGGGGTTAAAAATAGGGGTCTGTCAGATACGCTTGGGTGATTTCAAATGAGCCGGTCTAAGTTTGAATTGAAATACACAGACACAGACACACTCACACAAATACACACTCATACAACACATATGGGCTGACCACGCATGATCTCAGAGAGGATGGAGATGTGCCCCTTCTGAGTGACTAATCAGTGTGAGATGGAGAGTCTTAACAACACTCACTGTCTCTCAATTATTGGTTTATCTTTCAAATATATTGCAGAAAAGATCTAGGTTGTGGTAGACACATTTCTATACAATTACTTGTCATTGTGAGCTACCACTTGACCATGAGTTTTCAGAGTTTTCACGGTGGAGTTGGGAGATTTCTTTTGTCATCAGAACTATGGTTGGAAAATGAGACTGTCTCAGACAAAGAAATGGAAGGAGATACTTCTCAGCATTCAAGCACGGAGGCACCAACACTGAAATCCAAACACATTGCCTCTCTGCGGACCAGTGAGGTGGTCTTTAAAGTGCTGCCATGATGGGCTTGCCCTATCTGCCCAGTGCAGACCCACAGATGCCCTCCCGAGGGGACGGGCTAGAGGGGAGCAGGGCAGTGGGCCTGGAGCCTCATCTGCTCTGCCCAGAATACAAATAGGTCAGTGTGCGGTAGGAGAGGAGGGGCACAGGGAGACACACACACACACACACACACACACACACACACACACACACACACACACTCACACACACACACACACTGACCATGAACAAGAAGGGGTCTTGCCAACTGAATTCCTCCATTGGCCATGATGGGAAGGACCATCTGGTATCAATGTGGAGAAGTCAAGCAAGCTTGTGAATGTGTACACATTCACGGCCACACACACAAAGATGTGACTTTGTTTTATGGACAAGAGATTCATGGCTGAACATGAACATCATGTCAGTGACCTCTTCTAACAGGGCAATTTGTTATAATGATTTAATAACATGAAACTAAACCAAGTACTGATGTGACAGCAGTAAATTTAAGGTTATTGTCTTGTTATTGTTAGTATCATTGTATTATTCAAGAAGAAACACCTTTGAGGCAGAAACCCGGAACAAGTTACCTTTAGAGGGATGTCTAATTCCCCGTTTTGACCTCGCTTTTATGATTGCAGTATAATTCAATTTTTGCAGCAAGCTTTCAGATTTCTCCTGTTTTGGAAATTCCTGGAAGTAAGAAAAACTTTAGCCGAGGTAAAAATAGACATTGTTTGGCTATGATGTAATCCCGTGGCTGTATTCAAAAACTTCTTCTCTCTGCTGTTAGTGCAAGCTCAACATATCGCTGAAAAGGGAAACTGATTTATTTTGGCTTAATATCAAAACCATGGCCTGATGAGGGGAGACTTGCACAGAGTAAATCAAGTAGAAAATAAGCAGGGTTGAATTATTTTCAAAAGCCAGCGTGCTATTAAGCCAGGGCAGGCCCGTGGCAGCAGCTCATGAAAAGAAAACATTTCTGGCTTTTCCATCATACAATTCCTTGTTCTTAATATCAGCACCTCTTAGTAGATACATAAGCTTTCAGAAGGACACTGAGAGCTTTACATCAGCCTGATGCATGTGCTTCTATGTGCTACATAAAAAAGTGTGCAAGACCTGCAGTATAGTACATGTGCCAAGAGGGATATATGATCAAATGCATGTTAAAGAGGTCTGGATAAGCGCTCCTGCTCATGTACTTTGTGCTGATGTTTCAGACACTAAAGTACACGTAACAGAGATACATCTGGAAATGAACCTTTGAAATCACAGAAACAGAAAGCTCGGAATGAGGAATTGATTTGTCTCCCAGACATTTACATCCTCTCACCACGAAGCTGCAATTGAAATTATTACAACTCGAGCCTTCTCCTGTGCGCTTGCATTAGCAAGGTAAGTTCTGTACCATGGCTTGCAAATATCTCAAGCATCCTTGTCTACACCCACCACAGTCTTATGTCTGGAAAAAAATATCATTTGTTGTGCGGCAATCTGCCTCTTTTTGATTAACACCCCCATTCTACTTCCTTGGCGTGCCCCCGCCTCACCTCTCTTTCTCCCTCCCTCTCTCTCTATGCACATCCTTCTCTATGATTATTTAAACGGGTGCCAGAAAAACACTGTGACCCGTCTAATTTGGGCTGTGAGAGAGCGCAGAGAGGAGAGAGGGGCCCTGCGATTCTCCACACTCCCTTTTACTGAGCGGGGAAGTGGCGGGTGAGAGAGAAACTGTTGCCATGGCTACCTGCTGGCAGCTTCTGTCCTTGTGTTTGGAGAGCACTGGCTGTTCCCTCTCTATCCAAACCCTGGGAGGGAGGAGAGGGGAAGAAGGTGAGGGAGAAGGAGGTGACGGGAGTAAGGAGGTGAGGTGGGGGATGCCTGGGGGGGTGTGGGGGTCCAGCTGCCAAAGGGGTAACAACACAAGGTCTCACTGCCACAAAATCAAAGGGCTGCTGGCTGGAAAAAGAGCAACAAAAGAGCAACACTAAGGGCTCTGGTGGCTGATCAGCCCCAGCTAGTTACATACGCACGCACCAGTGTTGATGACAGGCTTGACAGCAGTGGGGGATGTGGAAGAGTGGCAGTGAACAATTGTTTCAATACTTCCATACAACGTAGGTGTCTCCATTGCTGTATGATCAGGCTAATCTCTTTTCTATCTTCTAGTTAAAACTCACTTTACAAGTCTTTAACAAAGTGTTTTTACTTGATGGTCCCACTGATACATTTTATGTTAATTGCACTGTAGCAAATTAGCATAATTTCTACAGTAAAATTTTGCAGTAACCACTTGTTCTTGTATTTTACAAAGTATAAAGGTACATTGCAATTCAGCATCAGTCCAAAAATAATACAGTAGCAAATGCAATTTTTCAGTTGTGACCACATTTCTCCCATGTTGGCTTCTCTTCATTGGCTCCCTGTTAAATGCAAAGTAGTGTATAAACACATGGAGAGTGAAAAGAGGTGAGTGAAGAAGAAACATTCAGTGCATCCAGCCCTAACTATAAGCTTTATCAAAAAGGAAAGTTTTAAGCCTAATCTTAAAAAGAGAGAGGGTGTCTGTCTCCCAATTCCAGGGAGCTGGGAGCTGGTTCCACAGAAGAGGGGCCTGAAAGCTGAAGGCTCTGCCTCCCATTCTACTTTTAAAGACCCTAGGAACCACAAGTAAGCCTGTGGTACGAGAGCGAAGTGTTTAATTGGGGTGATGTGGTACTATGAGGTCTTTTAGTTAAGATGTGGCCCGCTTATTTATTACCTTGTAAATGAGGAGAAGGATTTTAAATTTGATTCTGGATTTAATCATTAGTTATTATTAATCTATGGCTCTCGTCCACAGTGTGTCTTTTGTTCTTTCTCCCTCTGCTCTCTTCTTTTCTGCTCACCCCCAGCCTGTCATGGCAGATGGCTGCCCCTCCCTGAGCCTGGTTCTGCTGGAGGTTTCTTCCTGTTAAAAGGGAGTTTTTCCTTCCCACTGTTGCCAAGTGCTTGCTCATAGGGGGTCGTCTGATTGTTAGGGTTTTATCTCTATTATTGTAGGGTCTTTACCTTACAATATAAAACGCCTTGAGGCAACTGTTGTTGTGAATTGACGCTATATAAATAAAATTGAATTGAATTATAAAAGTACAGTTTAGACTATACATATTAAAGGTAAATACAACTGTTATTCTTAAGCCAAACAAAACATGAAATTGTTAACTGTAACTTTTTGCATATCTACTGTTGATGCTCCATTTTATGGTGCAGTAGGTTCTGGATCTGATCTCTACCTTGGGTGAGAACAGTGTTAGGACACAACTTCAAACTTTAACAAAACTGTGTGGCTCACCCAGGTGGACGGTATTTGTGCCTATTGTGCTCAGTGCAGATGGTTTTCTGGTTAAAACAACAAATGTCTCGCTGTGTGACAATTTCATGTTGTATTTCAAAGTTTAACAGATTTGAGATTCAGCTATGTGTCAATTAAGTAAAGTTAAAAGCAATCTGTATGATGGCTGGATCTAAAGGCACAAAACTGAAATAACAGTTTGGTAATATTCATTCTCATCCATCCATCCACTTTCTTCCGCTTATACGGGGCCGGGTCGTGGGGGCAGCAGAGAAGCCCAGACCTCCCTCTCCCTAGCCACCTCCTCCAGCTTATCCGGGGGAACACCAAAGCGTTCCCAGGCCAGCCGAGAGATATAATCTCTCCAGCCTGTCCTGGATCTGTCCCGGGGCCTCCTCCTGGTGGGACATGCCCAGAACACCTCACCCAGGAGGAGCCCACGAAGCATTCTAGTCAGATACCTCAACTGTCTCCTTTTGATGCGGAGGAGTAGCAGCGGCTCTACCCTGAGCCGGATGGCTGAGCTCCTTACCCTATCTCTAAGGGAGAGGCCAGCCACCCTTCAGCGAAAGCTAATTTCCGCCGCTTGTATCCGCGATCTTGTTCTTTCGGTCACTACCCAAAGCTTGTGACCATAGGTGAGGGTAGATCATAGATCATAGAGACGTAGATCAACCCGTAAATCGAGAGCTTTGCTTTTACGCTCAGCTCTCTCTTCACTACGACAGACTGGTACAGCGTCCGCATCGCTGCAGCCGCAGCCCCAATCCATCTGTCGATCTCCCGCTCCCCTCACTCGTGAACAAGACCCTGAGATACTTGAACTCCTCCACTTAGGGCAGCAACTCATCCCTGACTCAGCGTGGGCACTCCACCCTTTTCCGGCTGAGGACCATGGCCTCAAACTTGGAGGTGCTGATTCTCATTCCTGCCGCTTCACACTCTGCTGCGAACTGCTCCAGTGCGAGCTGGAGGCTACCACCTGATGAAGCCAAAAGAACCACAACTTCTGCGAAAAGCAGGGATGAGATTCTGAGACCACCAGTATGGAAGCCTTCTGCCACTTGGCTAACCCTAGAAATCGGTGACAAAGAGCAGCCCTGGCGGAGTCCAACACCCACTGGGAACAAGTTCGACTTATTGCTGGCAATGCGGACCAAGCTCTTGCAACGGTTGTATAAGGACCGAATGGCTCGTAGCAACGGGCCAGACACCCCATACTCCCAAAGCACCTCCCACAGAATACTTCCAGGGACGCAGTCGCATGCCTTCTCTAAGTCCACATAACACATGTAGATTGGTTGGGCAAACTCCCACGCACCCTCAAATATCCTCGAGAGGGTAAAGAGCTGGTCCAATGTTCTGCAACCGGGACAAAAACCACATTGTTCCTCCTGCATCTGAGGTTTGACTAACGGACGGACTCTCCTTTCCAGCATCCTAGCTTAGACTTTCCTGGGGAGGCTAAGGAGTGTGATCCCTCTATAGTTGGAGCACACCCTTCAGTCCCCCTTCTTAAAGATGGGAACCACCACCCTCATCTGCCAGTCCAGAGGTACCGCCTCAGATCTCCACGCAACATTGTAGAGGCGTGTCAACCAAGACAGCCCCACAACATCCAGAGCCTTCAGGAACTCAGGGCGAACCTCATCCACCCCAGGGGTCCTGCCACCAAAGATTTGTTTAACTACCTCAGTGACCTCACCCCCAGTGATGTCCAAGTTGTCCCCCTCATCCCCAGGCTCTGCTTCCTCTACAGAAGACGTGTCAGGATTAAGGAGGAACTAGAAGTATTCCTTCCACCGCCTGACTATATCCTCAACTGAAATCAGCAGTGCCCCACCCGCACTATAAGCACCACTTTCCCCTCCTGAGTCACCTGATGGTTTGCCAGAATCGATTCGAGGCAGTCTGAAAGTTTTTTTTCATGGCCTCATTGAACTCCTCCCACACCTGAGTTTTTGCTTCAGCCACTGCCCGAGCCACGTTCCGCTTGGCCTGCCGGTACTCATCAGCTGCTTTGGAAATCCCACAGGCTAACCAAACCCGTTAGGACTCCTTCTTCAGCTTGATGGCTCCCTTCACCTCTAGTGTCCACCATCTGGTTCTGGGGTCACCACCACGACAAGCACCAACCACCTTGCAGCCGCAGCTCAGTGCAGCAGCCTCGGCAATGGAGGTGCTGAACATGGTCCATTCAGACTCAATGTCCCCAGCCTCCCTCGTAATGCTGTCGAACCTGTGCCGGAGGTTGGAGCTGAAGATCTCGCGGACCAGGGCTTCTGCCAGGCGTTCCCAGCGCACCCTCACTATACGTTTAGGCGTGCCAGGTCTGTCCAGCATCCTCCCCCGCCACCTGATCCAACTCACTACCAAGTGGTGATCAGTTGACAGCTCAGCCCTTTTCTTCACCCAAGTGTCCAGAGCATATGGCCACAGATGATACGATTACAAAATCGATCATCAACCTGCGATGTAGGGTGTCCTGGTGCCACATGCACTTATGGACACCCTTATGTTCGAACATGGTGTTCGTTATGGACAAACTGTGGTTTGCACAGAAATCCAGTAACAGAACACCACTCGGGTTCAGATCAAGCAGGCCGTTCCTCCCAGTCACGCCCCTCCAGGTCTCACTGTCATTGCCCACATGAGCATTGAAGTCTCCTAGTAGGACAACAGACTCTCCAGGTGGAGGCCCACCACCCGCAATTGTTATTAATTGTAATTCTGAGCAATTTTTTGGGGGGCTTATGATGTCTGGAAAACTAGAAATAATGACCAAAAATAAATGATGATAATAATAATAAAAATAATAATAATAATAATCATCATCATCAGTAGTAATAGTAGGAATAGAAATAGTATTCAGTTTAAATATGTTTTTAATTTTTTTAAGACAGCCAGACTTTCATAATTTGTTCATATACATGGTCTGAGGCACTTGTATGAACAAATTCAGGTATGAAAATATTGATGAATCACAGATTTGTTATGAGAAACATTTGTACTTGTGGTACTTTTTACTAATGCGCAGATTTGTGCATACGCACCATTTGTAAACGAGGCCCAATATGTTCTTTGAGGCTGAGGCTAGGAACAGAGTTACTAGAAACAGTAAGACAAAGCCAACACTTATAACAAAATATAACTGCAAAACTAAAATTGAACTGAAAAGGCACTAAAAAAAAAAACTCCAGAGAGGTGAGACTACTCCAGAGTCAGGGTGAAATTAGAGTAGAACAACTTTAATTTTGGTGTGATTTTATCTGAATGTATTCCTTGAGATGAAAAATCTCAATCAGTTTTTCCTCCTCTTTAGCTGGAAAAACTGTAGAGATTTAGGGTATCTGTAGTTGCATTTTAGCCAACATCCGAGTCTTAGGATTGGACCAAGTGTACAAAAGTTTTGGCAGACCTTCAGGTCATCTTGTAATGTGTAAAAGTCTCTGATCTCTTCCCTTCTAGTCCTACTGAGACCAATGCATTTATTTCAAACATGTTTGGTTTTCACAGCTTGTCTTTTTTTATCTCTACATGTAGTGATTTGAGGTTGAGATTTTTTTCCTTGAGATTTCTAGGTTGTATGGGGTAAGAACTCAGGTAGTTACATAATCCTAAAATGTAATAAATCATCAAGTGTGTTCCATAAATCCAACAATTGCAAAATCCAATGCTGCAACATGACAAAAATCTCCAAATCCAGCCTTCCCCCACAAAAAAGCCAATAGCCGAGAGTGTATTGTGGAGTGGAAAGTCTTTTCACCATCTGTTCAGTCATGAGTCTAAGTGTTCTTTGTGCGGGTTTGACACCGTGCTACTGTATACAGTGAAATTTCTTTCTCCACCTAGACATTCACACACTGAGCCCTTTGTATATCTCATGATCCATCAGGGACTAACACAATTGTACAGCATAGAAGGGGAAATTACAGCAAGGAAATCACTGGTCTCCTCCATTCAGTCACATCTATCCTTGCAAAAGCTTTATTCTGCTTGACTCCTCAGATCACACCACTCAGCCATGCAACGAGATTACAGAAGCGGCAGCGCTTGTCAATCACTCCATAGGAAACTGCAGTGATACCCAACCCTCCTGGGCTCTCAGTGATGTTTTTCCACATTTCAGAGGAATATGCAGACCTGTCAAACCATATACCTCAGACTACACACACACACACGCACGCACATACACACTTTAGAATGCTGAACAATCTTTTGATGTCATGAGCTTTTGATGTAAATTTTCTAAAAATAGGACCTACATCTGTAACAATCTTTTAGTGCTTATCAAACCTTTGACCTGATGGCAACAACACAATTTTGAAAAGTTTTGGAACACTTTCTGGAACAAACACAGTTCAACATGCCAATGAACAAAACATCCTTCTCCCCAGATGATCTTCAAATTTTTAAAGGGACGATGAAGCAATTGATATGTGGTCTCTGGGCCTGGTAGCTGTGGACTTAGCTACCGGGCTGCCGCTCTACCCGGGCAATATGGATTATGATGTCCTGAGGTTCAGCCACCAGATTATGTCCTAGACTGTGGTATGGGTACTGAATATTATTTCATAGAAGAAAACTGTGGCAAACAGCGCTAGAGATTTAAGACACAAGAACAGTTTCAATATGAGACAGGATTCCAGCCAAAAGAAACCTGATACTTAAAGCTTAAGTGTCTTGATGATTTTGAACAATTAATGAAAGTAAGAACAGGACACAACCGTGATCAGCGTTTGTTGGTGAGCTTGGTTAAACAGATGCTGGACTTAGATCCCAATCAACGCATCACACCCTTGGAGGTTGTCCAGCATCCCTTCTTTGACCCCGGCCAGAGGTCAATATTCAATTTGAAACCAGAAATAGGGATTGGTTAGGGCGATCTAGCAGCAAAATTACAGATGCCTTTCGATGTGGCTTATGCTAACCTATCAAATTTGTTTGTAAAACCCAGTACTCATTTAATTCTGATTACACCAGCTTAGTATTTTAATGAAAAATTAATTAATAAGTTGCTCCAATAAATATCACTTTGGCATTTTTTTTCAATTTTCACTTTCCCCTCACCCCCCAACCAGTCGCGGCAGATGGCTGTCCCTCTCTGAGCCTGGTTCTGTCAGAGGTTTCTTCCTGTTAAAAGGGAGTTTTTCCTTCCCAATGTCGCCAAGTGCTTGCTCACAGGGAATCATCTGATTGTTGGGGTGGCCAAAACTCTAGGGGAACTAGCAATTCTTGTAAAAAATATAAAAAGATGCCTATAAAACTACAAATATGAGCTTCTTTGAGCACAAATGGGTGTAAACCCAGCAAATCATCACTGTGTTTCACTGCAATCTGACCAATATTCTAAGAGGAGGAACGGATGGACAGACAACTTACCATCCCATAACTTCATCAGTCTTTCATCTGTGATTCTTCAAAACCATGCAAGGGCCTTGACAACTGGCCTGAGGAACCGGAACTGTCACTTCTCGAATTAGATAATATTCAGTACACAAAACATTCTGTAGTAGTAATTATATATGCCACTACAATCTTTTATTGTCTTCCACATATCACACTTTGCACACCAATGCTGAAAATAAAATTAAACCTCAATGCTTCCACAAACTGTTTTGCTCTAATGTGACCATTGCGTAACTGCTAACAGTTAAATGGCTACCGTTATATGTGAGACTATTTAATACTTCAATTTTGTTGAAACAGCAGTTTCACTGAGCTCTTGAAATTCTTCATAAATATTGTTCAGTGTTGTGAATATAACTACTTTTCATGTGTTCAGGCACTAGTGAGGGGAGGGGTTGTGTGCTTGCCTGTCTGCAATGGTACTGTGTGTAAGTTGTGTGTCAACGGGGTCCCAGAGATGGCACTGTTGGTATTGACACTTTTGCTATTATGGAAATAAGCTGGAATAAGCTATTATGGAAAATAGTAATGTAGGTTACTGTTACTCTTGATGCATGCTCAATAATCCAGGTAGAAGAATCCCAAAAAGCTGATTTCCATCAGTAATGGGGGGCATTTGAAAGTCAGTGTGTACCGTAAACCAACACATACGGATCAGTATTTAAGGTTTGACTCTCATCATCCACTGGAGCACAAATTGTCATCAGGACGCTACAACACAGAGCGAACACCATCCCCACAGACGCAGCGGCCAGGGAAGCAGAAGAACATCACATCAAAAAGGCCCTGAGTAAATGTGGTTATCCCAGCTGGACATTTGTCAAAGCTGGGAAGGCACCTAAAGAAGGCTCCAGGCGATCCAGGAGAGAAGGACAACTGTTGCCTAAGAGAAAACCTTTGGTGATCCCTTATGTGTCAGGAGTATCGGAACAGCTGAGACGCATTTTCTCAAAACACCACGTCTCTGTGGCTTTCAAACCCCAAAACACGCTACGCCAGAAATTGGTCCACCCTAAGGATCGGGTCCCCCGGCACAAACAGAGTAATATAGTTTACGCTGTTAAGTGCAAGGAGGATTGCCGTGACTTATACATTGGGGAAACCAAACAACCTTTGGCTAAGCGGA